>JANIWD010000035.1:0-116757 GCA_030557875.1 Candida neerlandica
GAACAAGAACAAACGGTTGAGTTGGAAGGTGGAGTCAATTTGGAGACCAACCATTTGATCAATTTGGGTCAATTGGTTGAAAAATCCGAATACAATATTAGAAATTTGTTACAAGCTGTCTATTTCGATAAATTGAAGGATATAATGTTGAAAGATTTGAGATCTGTTGGTGATATAAATGATAAGAAATTAGATGAATCAAAACAAAATGAAATCATCAAAGGTTTACAAGGTTTATAGGTCATGTCATGGGAAATAGCATATGGTATATTAAGTAGAAATATACAAAGGTAAAGAGGGATAAGATCCAACACTTTTTTTCTTTTTACATTGTATACAAGTTTAATTACGTTACTAGTATAGGTTTTATATTTTTCAAAAATTTCAACCGGGATAATTTCTTAGCTTCAATTTATTTTCAAGCACTATGCAAAGCAATAGCAATATACTAGCATTTTTTTTCCTATTAATTTCCTACTCACCTCTGTTAACTTCTGCAGAAAATTGAGCTTGCTTAACCAATGCAATTGGTGCATCCAACGGATTAAACATAGCTTCAATTAATCTGATCTTATTATTTATGGCAAACTCTGGGAGTTGGAATAATTCATTAGTTTCACCAACTGTGGTAATTTTCTCAGTTTGTAAATCTGTTGCTCCAAACATCGACAAAATTTGAAGGTGGTTCCAAGGTTGAATATTGTTATACTGAGCATTGACTCCATGAATTAACTTCTCAATAGTATATCCACCATTATTCAATACAAAAATATAAGGATTGACTCCATTTTTAATCATTGTGGAAATTTCTTGTACAGTTAATTGTAATGAACCATCTCCAACAAACAAAATCACTCTCTTGTCTGGATTAATTTCTTTTGCAGCCATGCTTGCACCAAGTGCTGCACCTACTGAGAATCCAATTGATCCCCATAAAACTTGCGAGATTCCAACGACGTTATTTGGAAATCTTGCTTCGAGTATACCATGGGCAGCTGTTCCAGTTTCGGTAACAATCACATCACCTTCCTTAAACCATGCACTAACACGTGTCCAAAACCAAGCTTGAGTCAATGGTGTTCCACCTGGAGCAGGAGTATTTATTAATTTCAATTTGGTAACATCTTGAACCGTGTAGTTTCCAATGACAGAAGCAACTTTTGAGTTCAATTTTTGCATAACTTCCTTCATTTTTATTCCTGGATAAATTGCTTGTCTTACTTTTGTGTGATCTGAATGAAATTCAACAATATTTTTTGTACCAATGGAGTATGTGAATGAACCTGTGTTATAATCAGACAAGAGAGCTCCACAGGATAATACCAAATCAGCATTTTCAACCGCATTCTTGATGTCTGGTTTTGACAATGAACCGATATAAACTCCCCCATATCTTGAAGCAATGGAATTCCCAACACTTAATTTGGCAGCCAATCTTGTAAAAACACTGGGATCGGAAATATCTTCACCCCCAATTCCACCTTCATCAATGACTCCTTTTCCCATTGGTGTAACATAGACTGGAAATTGTGTTGTTTCAACTAATTGTTTTACCTCTTCTTTACAATCATGTCTTTTTGCACATGCATCGACCAAAACAACTGGTGTTTTTGCCTTTTCAATCATGGCGAGAATATTTTCAAGAGCTTCGTTTTGGGAATCGACATCATTTGGTTCTAATGATAAATCGATTGCGTGCTGCAACCGGGAAGAAGGCACATTCATATCTACCATATTTGAAGGGACAACAATATACACTGGACGTTGCGTCGTATATGCAACTTTTAAACACCGATCAATCTCATCACAAGCATTTGAAATATCACTTAAAAATGTAGTTGTTTGACATATGTTGGCAGACATTTTATGGAATACCGTAAAGTCACCGTTGCCCAAAGTATGATGCAAAATCATTTGTTTCTTTTGTGCTTCATTTGAAGGGGCCCCAACAATATGAACCACACCAACGTGTTCGGCATATGATCCAGCAATTCCATTCAATGCTGAAAGCTCACTAAAGTTTGCGATTGGTTAATATTTGATTCTATTATTGTGTGTTGCAAAAAAAAAAAAATAAGCAAATAGTCAGTAAATTACATACCCAACACCAAATGTTGTAACTAACACTCCTAATTTACCTGGATTAACCCTTGAATATCCATCAGCTGCATATGCAGCATTCAATTCGTTACAGTTACCTGGCCAGATTAAAGATCCTTTTCCATGGGCATCTTCAGTTTCGTAAATCTTATCTAAAAGTGTTAAATTAAAATCTCCTGGAACACCAAAGATAGTATGTACGTTCAATTGGAGTAATCTCTCAAAGATATATCTTCCCAATGATATATTTGTCATGGTGTGGTTTGGTTTCAAGAAGAAGATAAAATTATAAGAGGATGTTGTAAAAATAAAACTAAAAATATATAAACAAAAAAAAAAGATAGGAAGGAGGAAGGAGGAAGTGAAGTGAAGGGGGAAAAATTTGAAGGATTTGACAACCATCCATTATACATATAATTACATTAACGGGTATATTAATTAGTCAATACTTAAACTATTTGAACTCTTTCTTTTCTCAATGTCATTTCTTGCTCCATATTCATCACTGATATTAATTTCATTTTGAATTCCAGATTCATTATAACCTGGTATCAATTTGTATGACATACTCACGGCTGGTAATAAACCTTTATTGAAATTAATTATAACCATGACTTCAAGTACTATTGTAGCAACTAATAACACTAAGGTAATAATACCAAATGTCAATAATGATTTTCTTCCCATAAAGTATTCACCTGGTAAAATAGCCAAATTATAAGCTGAAGTATACTTTGTGAATAATCTAATAATCTTGAATAAAACATAGGCAATTCCACATAAATAAAGTACAATGGAGAAAATAGATCCATAGATGAATTCTCTGGTGGCTGATATATCACTAATGAATAATAAAATAATTGTCAATGGGATAACAATAACGGTCAAGATAAACTCCACAGAAGCTCGATCTCTAACCATAATAACCAAGAATTGAATTGTAAAACCGGTAAAGAAGAAAAAATCAAACATCAATATTGAACGATGAATTTGAAAAATGGCGTACATCTTTTTCAATTGTAAACTTGCACCAATTTTCTTGAAAATAAACCAACTGACATATCTTCTTAAACCGAAAAATAATAAACATGATTGGAAAATCAATGTAGCTGCAATAATACAAATAGTTGCGATATTCATCGCTTGTGTTGCAGTTTTCCATGAACCTGATAAAACAATTGCAATCTTATCACCAACTTCATTGTATTGAATACCGGTATAAATCAACATACAACAGTAAAATCCCATTAAGAAGACTAATAATAATAAATTACGTGAATATAAAGCAATAAAGGTAATAATCACTTGGAAAACGGCAGCAAATATAAAAAGAGCAAAATAAATCGAATTCTCCTCATATCTTCCTTCTATAAAACTGTGACGATGAATATTTATAACTGCATACATATACCCTTCAAATAAAAGTATTAGTATGGCAGAAACCAATGATATGAGAAAGAATGTTCTTGAAAATTTTTTATAGTGTTGATCATTAAAGGTACCTTTTGCTGGATTTTTCGATAATGCACTGTTTGAATGGGACATATATTGGGGTTCTTGACGGATACTCAGGGATTCCATACTTATACTTATACTTGTGTTATCATTATATTGATTACCATTGGATACAGGGTTGTAATTGTTATGCTGTTGATGATTGAAGTCAATTGAAGAACGGGCCGAACTTGATTCTGAGCCGTATTGATGGTAGTGTGTGGGTTCCAAATGGTTCTGGTTCAGATGTTGATTGTTTGTTTGATAATATGACATGATTGGTGGATCAGACGAGGAAAGATTGGGGATTTTAAGAAATATGGGAAGATCCTTGTGAATATATAATATAAATAAATAAATGAATAAATAAATGATCAATTATCAAGAAAGAAAGAAAAAAAGAAGAAAGATACGTAAATCAATAAAACAATTTTAAAAAAAAAAAGAACAAAGTGTTATGCATGATGTGAGTCTTTCTGCCTTCTACCAGCCCCATGTTTAGGTTTACTTTATGTATGTATGATGACAAACCAAAAAAGAAAAAAAAAGAGTTTGTCCTCGTCTGTGTCGTGCCCCTGAGAACAAAGTATATTTGTGTGGGTGTGGTGGGGGCACGACAAGGGATCATTTGTGTGGTAATACCAATCATGATTGTTGATTATTGATTATGATTATTAAATTACGAGAAGTCACATTCATCAAAGAAACCAAATTTTATATTCATGATTTTTAATAGATAGATAGATAGATAGAATCAAATATTCACAATAATCGTTTAATATACGTAGATTTAGAGCCGATATGTCGGCTATAATTGACATCATCCATAGTTACAAAAACACACATAAACACAAGCCAAGACAAGAGATTAAAGTATAATTTTAGAAATATTCGTAACGTGCGGCAACCGTTTTTTTTTTTCTTCTTCGTCTTTTTTTTTTTTTTCATGTTAGATGACCTTCGTAGGCGATGCTACACCTGACTTCACATAACCATAGGTTGTGATTCCCATAATTCAACTTGTTGATATGCATAGTCATGCTCTGGATAAGAAAACAAAGGTTGCAAATTTAATTAAGCCTTGTTTTATTTTGATTATCAGAAACTAGATAAAGATAATTAATTATTAAATGCTATGAATATGGCTATGACTAATCTTACCTAATCTAATTTAATCTAATGTAATCTATAATCCGATATAATCTTGACAATTTTCTAGAACTATACCTTCGGTTTCTTCTTCCAAATCAACCCAATACACATTATGATAATATTCCGGGTTTTCAATTGTCTTATTTCTAAATTCTTCAACTTGATCTTGTAATACAAGTACAGCAATGGCATCATATCCTCCGGCACCAGGAACAACTCCACCAAGACATCCTGGTAATTCTTGACAACGATCCAATAATTCAGTTTGAACCGGTGGTTCAACTGGAACTTGGGATTTTTCGGTTAATTCTTGTAATCCTTTACGTACATCACTGATATATGTTACCAATTGTTCAATTTCTTGTACTGAACTAGATTCATTTAATTCATCTATTTTGTTCATAAATGCAACATTGGCATTATTAAGTTGATCATAAACAAGACCACTTTCTTCAGGTTTATCTTTCTTCCATTGAAGAATCTTTGAAACTAATTTTGGAGTTTCCGAACCTCCTTTAATATCCCCCATTAATAATTTGATCTTTGGTGGTAATACACATCTTTCATGTTTGAATTCCCAATTACTTTCAATTAATGATTTTAATGCATTGGGGAATTCATTAGGTGTTTCTTCTAATACTTTAAATACATCATTAATTAAACTTGGTTGGAATCTTCTGTAAACAATCAGACCATAAATTGCAGTTGCAACATCAAACCCAGATCCAATTTTCTTTTGGGCAAAACAATGGGCAATTTGGGCAACATTATGTAAAAGATCCTTATTGGATTGTTGTTGTTGTTCAATTCCTTTGATAAAGTATGATAATAAACTGGTAGTAACAACGGAAACTAATCCAGCAGAAGATCCTAACCCTGTTTTTTCAACTTCATTGATAGCACGTGAATGGTAAAGGAATTTCTTCTTACCATTACTTGAGGTTTTAATAATGGTGTTTTCTTGTGAATGATATCCTGGATCTGAATAAATAACCAAATCTAGATCGAAAGGTTCTGTAGGTTGAACATAAGACAATATAATAAATATAGTTGCTTCTAAAAATGGATTAGTTCTTGATTCTATATCTTTTGGTTTTTCATTATTTGAAGAAATATGATATTCCCATTCACCATTTGCATATTGAGGTGAAGTGATTTTAATTTTTGAAATGTGAGGAGTTGACGATGATGATGATGAAGAAGGAGTTTTAGGAGTTATGATGGCATGCATTCTTGAGGATAATGCTGTGACATATGCATCATAAATTGGTTCAAGAACCAAATATCCTCCTGCTAATAATGCTTTCCCTGGGGCACTAAAAGCTTTTGACATTGTTGCAATTGATAATTTTAAAGTAAACAATTGATCCTTTCCACCTTTATCTATCTATAGTTGAATTCTTTCTTTTTTTTTTTCCTCCTGTCTCTCTCTTATTTCTTTTTTTGTTTCTTTCTTTTAATGGTATCACGTGGTTCGATCGACCGAAATATTTTCATTTTACGACCCAGTACCGGACCAAACGATCTAAGTAAAGCCTGGTTTGGGGGGAAATGACATTAGAATTAAACTATGCAGAGAAACTACTAATATATTATCCTTTGTTTCTTTCTTTCTCTAAATAAATCAAATTGTGTATTTATTATTGTTGTGTGGTTATATAGACTTATACAGTGGTTGAAATGTCTGATATTCTAGTATAAGCACTGTCTTCATTTCTAAATTCTTCCTCTTCTTCTTCCACAATAATCAAATTATGGAATGACAGTTTATGACCAATCCAAGGGAACAATCTAAAATATTGCCAAGTAGAAATCACCAACCCAATACAAGACCCAATGAAAACATCAACAAAATGATGTCTATAATCTTGTGTTCTACTAAGGGCAATCCAACAAGCAAAGAAAAATGGAATAAAACAAATCACAGTTCTGGTACTACTTGTCTTGGTGCTAATGGCACGTAATTGTCCCAATAAAAATAAGGTAAGGAAAAACAATCCGGCAAAACTAATGGATGAATGTCCACTTGGGGTTGTTCTATAACCATCTTGTAATCTTGACATATTATCTGTGGTACATACTTCAATGGAAACTAATATATCCTTTGCTGTATCTTCTGCAGGTTGACAACGGGCCAAAAAATCAGGACGTAATCTACCAATCCAATTCTTTAAAATATCAGTTGCACAAGATGTTATCAATACACTTAAAAACAATCCCAATACGGCAACATAAGTATTGTAGATTTTATATTTTGGAGTTGTAATAATCACAGCCACCACAAATGTGATAATCAATGGAATAACTGTACTGTAGATCAACAATTCATATACATTAACCGTTTCTCTTTCTTTAAACGGATGTTGAATAGTTATATCATTAAGATAAAATTGTCTATGGAATGGTTCAACATTAGGAATGGCAAAGAAAACAACAATTAAAAGTATGACAAGGATTATATCAGTTATTCTCCATCTAATAAATGTAGGTGATTTCATACCCAAGGTTATCCTATTGAATTTTGAGTTGGGTTTGTAAAAAGAGTTTATTATATCACTAAAAGCCATGGCTGAAAATTTAAATTAAAAATAAAAAATGGGACTAATGGTCTGTGTATGAATAAAAAAAATTTTTTTGTGGATTCAAGAATGTACTATATTGGTTATCATATATATACATATGCATGAATATATGAATAACGATTGCGTTGTTGTTCATTGAGTTTTTTTTTTTTTCTTTCTGGCGTTTCAATGCCTAACTCTCGCTGTCCAAACCGTGGTGTTAAATTGCTGTCAATTTCATTTTTGGCTCTCGTAAGCGCGCAGGCTTGGTTTCATTTTTTTTCTCTCTCTCTGCCACCAAAGTGATTTTTCATGACCCCCTCCCTCCCCTCGTCCTCCCGGTCCCCTTTTTTGAGAAACAATACACATTATCGATAATGTAAAACTTGTCTAAGGTGGCTGAGTACCACCTTCTTCTTCTTCTATATCTCATTGATAACTTTGATTGCATAAAGTAGGTATTTTTTACCTGCCCCTTTTTTTATTTGGTTATGTTGGAACAAAGATTGGTGGGTATTTCCTTCCACGACTTGCCTTGAAATTGACTAACACCATGTAATAATTTATATCAAAAGAAGAAGAGTTTTAAAATATAGTAGTAATAACTTTATTGCTCTTTCTATCTAATTGTTATGTTTTTGAAATGGGAAGTGATTCATCTTGATACCAAACCCTGAATTTTGCACATTTGAGGAAAGTATCACTATCATTTTTATTTTCATTGTCGTAGACCAATTAGGAAATAAATGATAGCCAATCAAACCCAACTCAACTCAAACCAACCCTACACATTATCAAGAACTGTTTTTAACAAATGGTGGTTCTGAAACAACTATGAAACATGTAACCACTCTCTAGTCAAAGATTCCAACTATATAAATAAGTACAATTGAACCTATATTGTTTGTTGTTTGGTTTTTTTTTTTTTTTGCAACTCATCAACAAAACAAATAACAAATTCACAATGGCTGCCCAACAATGCAATACTACTGCTCAAACTAAATCTTCTTCTACCACTGCTGCTTCTAAAGACAATGCTGTTTACCGTACCAAGAGAGGTGTTGCTGCTTCTGGTTGTACTGTTATGTAAAATATAACTTTCAATTTGGTAGTATGACACTGAGTTTTTTCAAATTGAGTTTCAATAATTCAATTATCTTTTTGCTAGATTAACATGAAATATCATTGTAATTAATTGAATAAATATATATGATTCGGTTATAAAAAAACAAACATGCATCTGTAGTAAATAATCTTCCCTATTGTAATCACACATCAACACTCTGGGCTCTTTCTGGTCCCTCTCGCCACACGCGACCAACCAACCCTGATATCGCATTTTCTTGAATTTTTCACACATTCTGCTTTCCGACTTTTTTTTTCCTATTTTACAAGAAATAGTGATTATAATCACCATACATATACAACCACACATCAACGAACGTGAACGTGAACCATGCAACTAACAGAAGATCAAGTCAATGATCTCAAACAAACCAAAACAATTGGGATAATTGGTCTTGGTGATATGGGATTATTATATGCCAGACGATTTAGTGAAGCAGGATGGAAAGTTGTTGGATGTGATCGGGAAGATTTATATCACCAAACCAAAACTAAATATGGTAATGAAAATTTTCAAATATTAAAAAATGGACATTTTGTATCCCGTATATCTGATTATATTATCTATAGTGTTGAAGCGGAAAATATTGACAAGATTGTTTCAATTTATGCCCCATCAACAAAATTTGGAGCTATTGTTGGAGGACAAACATCTTGTAAAGCACCGGAAATTGCTGCATTTGAAAAATATCTCCCAGATGATGCAGAAATCATTTCCATTCATTCATTACATGGTCCAAAAGTGAACACAACAGGACAACCATTGGTATTAATCAAACATCGTGCCAGTGATGAATCATTTTCATTTGTTGAATCAATTGTATCATGTTTAAATTCCAAACAAGTAAATTTAACCGCAAAGGAACATGATAGAATTACAGCTGATACCCAAGCGGTAACTCATGCGGCTTTTTTGTCTATGGGTGTGGCATGGAAACTGGTGAATCAATATCCTTGGGAAACTCCTCGATGGATAGGTGGGATTGAAAATGCAAAAATTAATATTTCATTAAGAATTTTTTCAAATAAATGGCATGTTTATGCTGGATTGGCAATTACAAATCCTTCAGCTCATGATCAAATATTACAATATTCAAAATCAACAACGGAATTATTCACGTTAATGATTCAAGGTAAAAAAACGGAATTAACTGAAAGATTAATGAAAGCTAAAGAATTTGTATTTGAAAATATTACCAATCATCATGATTTATTATTGGATGATAATATCTTGGAAAAATTCTCCTTGAGTAAAACCCCACCTGAAGGTAAACAACCAAATTCACATTTATCTTTACTTGCAATTGTTGATAGTTGGTATAAATTAGGAATTATTCCATATGATCATATAATTTGTTCAACTCCACTATTTAGAATATTTTTGGGGGTTACGGAATATGTATTTTGTACTCCGGGTTATTTAGAAGAAAGTATAGATGTTGCAATTAATGATGCAACATTTAGACAAGATGATTTAAATTTTACAATTGCTGCACAATCATGGTCAAAAATTATCAGTTTTGGAAATTTTGAATTATATAAACAAGAATTTGAAGACACACAAAATTTCTTCCAACCAATGTTTCAAGAAGCTAATGCAATCGGTAATGAAATGATCAAAACTATTTTAAAAAGAGTTAAAGAAAGAGAAAGTTAAAGGACATGAGGCAAACTATTAATAATTGTATGATTTTAACTCTGTATGTGTATGTATACGTGTATATAGATACGTATGTATGTTGTATATTTGGATGTGCATTGCATCACAATTGCTCATCTTTAATAACATCCATCAACCAATCCAAACCTTCAGTTAACCCTTCACCTTTAATTGCACTTGCAGCAACAATACTCCAACTTCTATCTTTCAAATCGGTTAGACTTAATGCCTGACTTACTTCTGCAGCTGTCATAGCACCTGGTTGATCTTGTTTATTAGCAAATACTAACAAAGCACTATCTTGTAATTCTTCTTCTTTCAACATTTGGTGTAATTCTTTACAAGCAGTATCAATACGATCTTTATCAGTTGAATCAACCACAAATATAACTGCCGAGGTATTACTATAATAACATCTCCAATATGGTCTAATAGATGTTTGTCCTCCTAAATCCCATATATTCAATGTGATATTTTTATATTTCAATGTTTCAACATTAAATCCAATGGTTGGTTTGGTGGTAACAACTTCACCCATTTGTAATCGATACAATATTGTCGTTTTACCGGCACCATCTAGTCCTAATATAAGAATCCTTATTTCTTTATTAACTCCCCATAGTTTACCGAAAATATTAGCGAAACTGAATGCTTGTCCCATGTTTAAAGTTTAATTATTTAATTGATGTGGAATATTAATAATAATAATAATGAATATTAAAAAAAAAAATGACAAATTAATAAAAATGAAAAAGGCAAAAAAAAGTACAAGTTACTAGTAAATTAAGTTGATTATCAATGAATGATATTGGTGGTAATAATAATATGACTTTAAAAAGAAACCAAAAAGACTTGTGTTTGTTATTGTTTCTGGATTGATATTAGAAAGGGGAAAAATCAAAGCTGATGATTAATGATTGATTGATGTTGAAAATAATGATTTGTCAATTATTTCTCTCTCTCTCTTTTACTCTCACTCTGTGTCTTCAATTGTTTATTTAATTTTCCGCTACCAGAAGAATTTTTTTT
Source organism: Candida neerlandica (assembly GCA_030557875.1). NCBI lineage: Eukaryota > Fungi > Ascomycota > Pichiomycetes > Serinales > Debaryomycetaceae > Candida > Candida neerlandica. The sequence goes on from JANIWD010000035.1 coordinate 11,122, forward strand.
TTTTAATTTTTTATTCGGGTGGCATTTTTTGACATTTATTTCTCTTACATCCGCTTCCCACTTCCACTTCCACTTCCACTCTTCCACTACGCATGATCCCTGTGGTTAACTTCCGAATACGGCAATAATCCACAACCTAAACTCTCCATTAGTTAGAAATAAATAAACGTAAATTTTTCATTTTTTATTCGTGTATATATACATAATGTAGAAAGTATCTTAAATCTTTAATTTCTTAATTTCTTGAGTTATCTACTTATGGGTTTTGAGCAACAAAGTCAACACCTTTCTTGATGTTCTTGATCAAAGTGTCTTTAGCTTCTTTAACTTGACCTTCTTCGTATTCAGAAATGTTACCAATTGGGTGAACAACCTTGACACCATCAACACCTAAAGTGACTTTAGTAGAGAAGAATTCAACACCTTCATTCTTGAACAATGGGGAGTCGACATAAGAACATTCAATGACATCCTTTTCACCGGCCAAACCGTCCAAAACGGAACCAGCAAATCTAGCACCAGCTTGAGCCATGGATAAAGTGGCAGAACCAGCACCATCTTTAGCTTTGACAACTTCGTCACCACCGAATTGGATTCTGTTGACCAAAGCATCTCTGACATCGGTTGGCAAGTCTTTGTGGACAGTTTGGGACAACAATGGGACAATAGTGACACCAGAGTGACCACCAACAACGGTAACGTGTTCGTTAACTGGGTTGGTGTTGGCAACTTCAGAAACAAATCTAGAAGCTCTCAAGATATCCAAAGTGGTGACACCAAACAATTTCTTTGGGTTGTAAACACCTTTAGATTTGAAAACTTCAGCAACAATTGGAACAGTAGAGTTGACAGGGTTAGAAATGATACAGACAGCAGCATTTGGAGCATAGTCGGCAGCAGCCTTGGCCAAGTCTCTGACAATTGAGGCGTTGGTGTTGAACAAATCGTCTCTGGTCATACCTGGTTTTCTTGGAACACCAGCTGGGATAACAATGACATCAGCACCGGTTAAAGCATCTTCCAATTGATCTGGGTTGTAACCTTTGACAGTGGAGTTGGTTGGGACATGGGAGACATCAGCAGCGACACCTGGAGCACCTCTGATATCGTACAAGGCCAAGTCGGTAACTTTATGGTTCAATTTCAACAACAAGGACAATGGTTGACCGATACCACCACCGGCACCCAAAACGGCGACTTTGTAGGCATTGGAAGCGGAGGAGGAGAAGGATCTAGTAGCTATCTTTGAGAACATTGTTTTCTGAATAGATAATTGACTTAAAGAATTGAATCAAGAGAAAGAAAGAGAAGAAAGGAAAGGAGAAAGAAAAGAAATATAAAAAAGAAAAATTCAGGAGGTGAGCAAAAATTGGTTATTCTTATAAGCTGTGTAAGAGTAGAGAGAAAGAAAAAAATTGTTCAAACTAGTGCAGGAATATATTGCAGGAGTTGCTAACTAAAAAAATCACAGCGTTCTCCAGATTTCGTTCCCAGTAAAAATTATTGACCAATCAGAGATCAGGATTCTTTAAGCAGTCACATAGAAGTTTTTTTTTTTTGTGTTGTGTTGCGTAAGGTAAGAAGGAAGAAATTTCACGCCCCCCTACTTTACTAGTAAGTTATTTTTTTTGTTGCCGAACTTGCAGCCACTAAAATTGAATTTTATAAGAATAGCCCTGTTGTCCGAAAGGAAGCATAGACTAATAATTGTTCCATGATTCCTCCCCCAAATATTAGTGTAGCTCGTTTCCACGGAGTTACAATTCCAACCTAATCCCATTTCCCAAATAACCGTAGTTATTTTTGATTTCCCTCAATGATCTAGATTCATATCAACATAATACAATACAATATTACATGGTCCCATTTTAACGCTGTCAAATCCTTTTTTTTTTTTCCTCGGCAACAACCCAGTAGTAAAACTGTGGCTATTGCAACAGCACTTCCTCTCTGTTTGTCTGTCATTCTGTGTGTTTGCTTGTTTTCAATTGATCTTGCTATTGTTCATTACCAATATGATATACTTATTGTAAATACCACCCATTGGTCAATTCTTGTGTTTCAGACTACCCAAAACAACTCCTGCCATAGTTAATTTCAAAAGCTATCCGACGGACTTTTACTTGAAATGCAACTGCGCATTTTTGTACTCACTGAAAAAAAAAAAAATAAAAAATCAAAACAATCTCAACGCATCTTCCCCTACCCCCCAGACAGCCATCCATCCATCAAAGCATCATGGAAGAATTAGAACAACCGGATGAACATTCCATGGATATCCCACGTGTTGCGGCCATTGACTTACCTTTAAATGTTAAAAATGTAGATAAAGCAATTGGTATGCTTGGAGGTGAGACATCCATACGAGCGTCATTGAGAGATAATCAACCTTTGGAATTGCGCTTAAGAAAAGATCCTTTCCATCATCCAATACAAGCCCTGAGTGCTAACAATGAACGAATATTATTAAAAATAAGAATCCCAAAAAAGAGTCTTCCTGAAAATTCCTCGTCTTTACCAATTCGTGAATTATTAAAGATTAATAGTGAAAATAATGCCACTCCAGATGCAAAAATCCAACCGGTGGGTATAATTGATAAGACGTATCTGTTTAAAGCCATTAGTGATTTCCAAGTATCGACAAAGAATAACCAATTTGTTCAAAAGTTTAATAAAGTCATGTTGAATTATGAAAAGTTTGATGATATTAAGAATTATGTTGATGAACATAACGCATTTGATAATTTTGTTGATTTAAATGATGAATATTTCAAAAATACAGATCATCGTTTAATCCCTCCCCCAATATTATCCCCCATTAGATTCCCCTTTGATTATAAGTATCAGAAAAACCCTAGCACATCAACTGTTAAAGATGATCATGGGGAATTGAAAGTGGTTGCCAAAAAAGATCGCCAAAAATTACATACATTAATGATTGATTATAATTCCCCGGCCCCAAAAGAAGCTGTAGAAGCGATTAAAATTAATTGGGAGAAATTAAACACAGGAAATCTTGCCCCAGAAAGTTCTGATTATTTGTTACTTAAATGTATAAATTATTTAAAGGAGTTGTTTAAGGCAAAACCAATTTGGAATAGAAAACAATTACTGGATATAGTGGAAGAAGATCTCAAAAGATTTATTAAACATGCATTGCCTTATGTTTCATTTATTTATCGAAGTGGACCATGGAGATTTTGTAATATCAAATATGGGGTTGATGTAGTTCATGATTCCCAATATTGGCCATATCAAACGGAATATTTCCGTGTTCCAGGATTAAGAGATGTTGTTGTAACAGAGGGGGGAAATTCAAAGAAAGTTGTTGCCCCTACTTTAAAGAATTATGAAACCAAAATTGAAGTTTCGGAAAATTTGTTGTTCAATGGATCAACTTTACCTTCTGTAACTACATTTCAAATTGGAGATGTTTTGGATCCTGATATAACAGAAATAATCAAAGAACATCAATTCCGTTTGGGTAAAGAATTCTTACGAGATACTTGTGATTTCCAAGATGGATGGGTAAATAGACAAACTATGGAAGTTATTAGAAGAATTATGAGATATAAATTGGGACAATTGGTCAAAGATGACATTATTGAACAAAGTAGAATACAAAAGATCATCTATACCGATTATACTACCATTAAAGAGGACGATGAAGATGATGGTGGTAAAGATGAGGATGAAGATGATGAGAACAATAGCAATAATGATAACAATAATAATAATAATGGAAGAGATGTAGAGGAAGACGAAAATGAAGAGGAAGATGATGAGTTGGAAGATGTTACTCAAATGGATATTGATCTTGATCTTGATCTTGATAATGATAATGATGATAATGGAGATGCTAATGGAAATGGAAATGTTAATGAAAAGGAGATTATCAGTAAATTAGGTGAATTAGGAACAGACGCTTCTGATAGAATGAGTAAACTAGTGGGATTCATCAAACAGGATAGTATAGAAAACCAAAGTGTATAAGACATCTAATGGACAGAAAGTGAGAGATACTCACACGTTATGTTGCTTGAATATTTGAGAGACACGCACAGACAAAAACAGAGACAAAGAAAGGGAAAAAAATGTAAACACGTAATAGAGAAAAAAAAAATAGAAGAACAGAAAAATTTCAACTTATCAAATAATAACAATATCTTTATATATTCACCAGATACCAATTATTATTTATCAATAATGACTAAAGCAACTGAAACCGGATTAACATTATTTGCCATCTCCGCTATTTATTTTGCTCTAATTACTGGAGTTATTCCAACCCCAACTATTATACATGATGAAATTTTACCATATTTACCATGGTGGGGATTAGTTTCATTTGGAAGTTTTGCTTTGTCAACTTTGGGTTGGGGAATTGTTACTTTTAAAGATAAAGAACATAAATATAAAGAATTAAAAGTTCAAATTGAAGAAGCTAAGGAATTTTATAAATCTAAAGGTCTTGAATTGGATTAATAAAGTTATAGTTGAAAAATTGTTCCTTACATTTCTTGCAAAATAAATAAAATAAATAAGATAAAAAAATGAATAGTTATATATATATGTATAAATAAATAAATATAATGATAGTCTAAGTTTGTTGTAATTGTTGTTGTTCTTGTTGTTGTAACCTTTTCTTTTCTTTCAACTTCTTTTCTACTTCAGCAAACACTCTAATTGAAACCGGTACATTTCCCCAAGCTTCTTCATCTTGTTTCTTTTCTTGTCCTCCAATTCCCAATTCTTTATCCAGTTTATTCATCAAACTTACAGGATAATTTTCCCGATCCAAATACTTCAACGGAGCATGAAACTCTTCCGGCCATCTTCCGCCCTTTTCTTTCAACATCCTCGCGGCTTTTTTCCTCTTTTCATTCCAATCTTTAATATCTTCATCAAATAATTCCCATACACAATTTATACATCCACTCATACAACAATTATCCGGTTCCGGAGGCCGATCAGGGACATTTATACCGGCAATTACTTGACTTTCACCTCGAACTATTCGACTTGATGATTGACGATCTTCACCTTTAATACGACCTCCAAATACTCGGGCGATTCTTTGTTCTGGTGTAATTGATTTATCAAGTTCATAATTCCCAAAAAATGACGTTCCCTTCGCCAGGGTTTTTTTAAATGGATTTGATGATGATTCAAGTTTGAAAAGTTCTTGGGGTGTAATTAAATTGAGTTCTATTGGATGTTTGGGATGACTAGTTGTATGGAGAACAAGATCATAAAAGGCATATTTCTTTCTTGTGGCTTTGGAAACAGGTTTGACTTTTGTTGGTCTTGATGATGATGATGAAGTAGCAAGTTGTCGTCTTATTAAAGTGGTGGTGATGCTAGTAGTGGTGTTGGTGATGATGTTATATCGTGTGATCATTATTGGATTTAATATGAGTTTGTGAAAAGTGGAGAAAGAGAGAGTTCAGAGAAGAGTAGCAAGATCTGTTAAGTGAGTGACTAATTGACTGAGTGAGTGAATCAATGAATGACTTTATGTAAGCAAGAGGTACAACAGGTTGAATTGAACTAATCAAAAGCAAGCAAGCAAAGAAGAAGAAGAAAATTTAAATGCGTTTTCCGGATGCGACAATTCTCTTCTCCGATGACAAATACAAGTAACAAATAATGTCGCATAATGGTAAATGTCGTACTGTTCTTATTCTTATTATTGTTCTATACAGTTTGTAAATCAATTGCTTTTAATGCTTCTTCAATACTTAAGAAAAATCCATTACCTAAAGTTGAAGGTAATAATGATAAACTATTTAATTCTGAATTTGATAAATTTCTTTTATTCTGATTATTATTATTAGTTTCAACAAATGATTCATTAATTAAATTTATAATACCTGATTTTTGTAACTTATCCCTACACTTGATATTAGTTGAAACCCTGGTGAATACCACTTGAATATTATCTTTTTCAATATATCTTTTGATAATTTCATATAATATTTGTGTTGCAGCTGAATCCAATTCATTCATACCTTTACAATCAAATATAATTGATTTAATGGTTTTGAAATCCTTGGTGGATGGTTGTGAAGGATGAACCAATAATGAACCATATCGTTCAATTCGAACTAATTTACTTTTTAGATCACCTACATTGGTGAAATTCAATGGTTCGGGGATTTTAATAATTAAAACCCCTTCGATTTCTTCAATTTCAGCAACAAGATTATTAAACTTATCATTCAATCGATTTACACCATCATTATCATTATTATTATCGTCATTATATGCATTATCAGTATAATTGCTATTGCTATTGATATTATCATTTTCTTGTGGGTTGTTGATATTATTGTTGGAAGGAATAATCACTTCACCTTCTTCTAATTGATCATTTTGTTGAAATGTAGTAAAACTTTCTTCAATCAATGCATCAGCATCTCTAAATACTGAAGTATGAGGTACCCTACCCAAAATTTGAATTCTTGATCTTGAACTATGTTTAATTATTCTAACAATTGCAATTATCACCCCTAAAGTTACCCCTGCTTCAGCACTCCAAAATAATGTTGCTAAAAATATAATTCCAAATGTGGCCAATTCATCAAATCCTTTAATATTCCAATAAAATATTAAATCAGCAGGTACTTCTTGAAGTACAGTTATCCCAATTATGGTTGTTGTTAATGCCAATACACATTCTGGTAAGTAATATAAATATGGTAATAAATAAAACAATGCAATTAAACTTGCACCTGCCATGATTAATCCTGCCATTGGTGATGTGGCACCGGCAATTAAGTTGATTTTTGATCTTCCTAAAGCACTAAATGAAGGTAATCCACTGAATAATCCCACGATAAAATTGATCATCCCTAAAGCAATTAATTCTCGATTGGAACTAACATTATAATTATATTTTGCACCTAATGCTTTAATTGCCGTGGTGGAATCAAAATATCCCAATACGGTACATAAAAATGCTGTGGTGAATACATGTTTATAAATACCAAATTTGGAAATATCAAATGGATTTTGCAATTTGAATTTACTATTATTAGGGGTTATATCACCAACGATTTCCACTCCATGATTATCCCATTGTAAATTCCAACATAAAAATGTTGAAATCACCACCATCAATAATAATTCCGGAATATAAATCGCTTGTTTTTTGTTATAATTATTTACCAAGATATTCTTAATATATCTGGTACTTAATACAATAATCAATGTTGTAGCAGAAACTATTAATGTCAATACATGTGCTTGATCATAATATTTGCAAAGAAATAACACTTTATCCACCGTTGTAACATGTGGTTGAGTATTAGCCAACTTATCCAACCCCAATTCTGTACTTAATTCATTTATGATCATGATTAACCCAATTGCAGCCACAAATCCTTTTAATAAAGCCCTACTTAATACATTATCCAAATATCCTAATCGACAAATTCCAGCTCCAAGTAATACACCACTTAGACAAAATGTCAAACAGGATGAGATTTCCGATTGTGAAAATCCATCATATTTTACATCATGTTTAATTAATTCAATTGCTTGACCATAGATTAATGCTGTGGCAGGAGAAGGTCCAACGACAAGAATTGGCACGGTACCAAATATGGCATAAACTAACGAACTTATAATCATGGCATATAATCCACTGGTGGGGGATAAATGAGCTAAAGAAGTGGCAATGGACATGACTAATGGGATTTGAAATGATGCTAATGATAAACCTGCTAAGGTATCCCCAAGAAATGATTCATGGAACTTGTATTGTGGTAACCAATTTAAAATTGGGATATAATATGCCAAGTATGCATAAAGATTAAAAGATGATGATGATGATGATGAACAAGAAGTAGATGGTTGAGTGGGGTTGGTTGATTTGGGTTCTTTCAGATATAGTTTATTGTATAATTCAAAATTCAAAATTGAAAGACTATCATTATCATGATCACGAGGATGATAATAAGGATGATGGGAGTTGTTATTGTTGTGGTGGTGGTGGTGGTGGTTATGTGGGAGATGTGGGTGAGATTGTTTCATGTAACTATCCAATACTTGATCATTAAGACTATTGGAACTTTTCCAACTTCGAATTGAACTAGTTGAAGGAACAGAAAGTAAAGGTGGTCTAGCAATGGTTGTTCTTGATGGTGGTCGAGGTATAGCATCATATCGTAATGAACTTCCTGTGGTTGGTTGATTCAGCAACAATCTTGAGCTTTCATCAGGCATGGTTAAAGAAGAACAAGAAGAAGGTGTCGGTATTGTTGTTGTTGTTGGTGTTGTTGGTGTTGTTGTTGTTGAGATCGAATAAAATAATTATTTTTGGGAGAAGCAAGAGAGTAGTTATTTTTGTATATGTAGTTTTTTGCTATTTGATAACAATCGTCGACATGTAAATCAATGAGGATGTGGGGTTGGAGGAACACGATTACTTATTTCTTCTTCCATTCAACCAACCGATCAAATCAAAATCAAAAATCAACTGGGGTTTAATTTATCGGTTGTTAATTTTGTTTTTCCCCAATATTTTTGCTGTGTGCGTGTTTGTGATTTGACGTCATAGTTTGCGTAAGATCTCTCGATTTGGTAGTTTTTTTTTTGCACGACCAAATTGTTGAATATATATAAATATTGCTGTCAAATTAACTAAATATTCATATTGGTTGTTGTTGTTGGTGGTATATTTATTTAATTGATGATAAAGAGAGAGGGAAAAGGAAGAATTATTCTGATAATCCAAAAAAAAATCAAGAAATAAATAAAATTGGAAACAATACAAACTGTATTATTCAGTATTCTTATTTTCAAGTAGAATTTTACCAAAAAATTACTGAAATTTGAATAAATTATTAAGTCATATAGTCATAATTAATACAAACCCTTTAAATTCATTATAACCAAAGTCAGATTATTATACAACACCAGTACCATTTAATGAGGTCATGAATCTAGAATAAACATCTGACATATGTATGTATATCTGACCATACAATTATATTATCACGTTGATCAATTGGTAGCTCCGATAATTAATGAGTAAAAAAAAAAGAAATTCTAGACTTGTTTTTTTCTTTCTTGTTTGGAACAATTCAAATCCCAAGAAAGTTTTTCCGGATATATAAAACCATTGAAAACAAGAAAAAAAAAGGAACAAATAACCAGAGAATAACAAGAACTACAAGAACAAGAACATGATCAAAGAAAAGCAATTATTATTATTCACTGAATGAATAATAGAAAAAAACCGTTTCGAATGTTTGAAAAGATGTTACTTGAGATTGTTTTTTTTTTTTCTGAGTAGAGAAATTGAGTTCGGAAAAACATTTTCCCCCTCCCTTGTTGTTACATTTTCTATTCTATTATATGGTTGATAAGATATATATGGATTACTACAACATTAATCTATCTTATTCATTTATTGAATATAATATCAAAATATCAAAGCAACAAGAACAAAACAATTTATAGAAATAGAAATAATAATCTTCAATTCATTCCAATTTCTATTTGGCAACCAAAAGTAAAAAACATGTATAAGATGTAAAGGGAAAAGAAGAGGAAGAAGAAAAGGGAAATTGGTTCTAGAATTCATTAATATTACAGGGTTGGGATAAATAATAGGTAACAAACCAAACGTGATGATAATATATTTATGGGATGATATTCTTTTTATAGTCATGAGTTATGACTGGTTAATTGTTTAATGAATAATAGGGATAAAGGGAAAAACAATCAAAAAGAGACAACAACAAGAATAAGAACAAGAATAAGAATAAGAAGAACAAGAACTACAAGAAAAACAATGACAACAATAACAACGGTGAAAGGAAAGAATTAGATCTACACTTTGTTTCTTGTTCAGACCAATTTCAAGCAATTGATCTACAACAGCAGTAATAAAAATAGTAATAGTTTTAGTAATAGTAGTAGCTGATTTAAGGCGTGTATAGTTTTATATTGAAGGAGGAGTAAGGGATATGTGGTGTTAATTAAGTTTTGTCATTCCAAAAATCGGTTAGGTTCCAATAGTATAATATAGTCAGATAGATAGATAAATATCTCTTGTGTCAATTAATCCAAAAATCATTCTAATTTCGATATTTCTTTGCATCTATCTAAATTATGAAAATTTTGCGACATTCACTTCCATACACTTCCATACATTTTTAGTTGACATAATTATTTTGCATGCGACAAGAAAATAAATTACACAAAAACCAAACCTGCGAGAAACCTAAACCTAAAAAAATATACGCCGAGAAAATAAATAATAATAATTACGCAAAAGAATTTATTTAAATTATTTTTAAGAATTGTTACATAAATAATAAAATCGCAACCAAATTTTGGTTTGTGTCACTTCATCCCACAGAGAATATAATATTTTGCAACCACGTGGGTGGTGCCTCAAATTAACGATAAACGAAAAAAAAAAAAAAAAAAACATGAGGCAATGATTTTTTTCTTATCCAATTCCAATTGTATTGATTATTCCATTTCCATTTCATTTGCCAGTTCATATTCGTATTCCTTTTCGCCGGATTTAATTTTTTTTTTTACCCCCACTTTATTGATAGACTTCACGATGTCATGCTTTCGTCAATTGATTGAGTGAGTGATTCATTCATCCACTTAATTGTCATCGATGGTTATATATATGTACATGGTTTTAAAATATCGTGAAATCATCTGATATAGTTGCTAGGGATCGAGAATCATCATAGAATCAAAGAACCAGAGCAATTTTACATTTGCATTTGATTTAGGTTAAGTTAGGTTAGGTTAGGTAAGTTAAGTGAAGTGAAGTGATTATTTTATTTTTCTTTTATTATTTTGCAGTTGTTACAAATATTTTCTTGTACTGAAGTTTAGTTAGTTGCACAATATCAAATAGAAGGAAAACGTGCCCTCCCCCCTTCCCTTGTATTCTATTCCCTTTGCTTCCCTTCATTGGCATCTTATCCGCCTTCTCTCTACTACTATCCCCCTAGTATAGATCAACTTTATTGAGTATAGAGTAATAATCTTGTTTTGAATTCTCTTGTGATTGATAGACTATAAACTTTTCAAATTATCTTTATTAACTTAACAAATTGCCAACCCATAAATTTAATTTAATTAATTAATTAATATTTGCTAAATTAAAAGCTAAAATTCAACGTAACCGTTTAACTACTTCCATATTGGGTCTAACAGTAGTGTGATAGTTAACCTCATTTCATTTCAATTCATTTCATTTCAATTGAGGACATTCCCTATTGTCTCTATCTCTCCTCTCTCCTCTCTCCTCTCTATCTTTCTCTTTATCTCTTTTTCCGAATATCCCTTGTTCATCTCTTCATCCCTCCTTTTGATTCTTTCTTTCCTTGTCTTATTTTCATCCAACCCCGGGTTCAATTCAGTATATGCAAGGACTTATCATCGTGTGAAAATGTCATCATCATTTTTGCCACTACAAGTACTTGTACATATGCATTGTCTTTTTTTTTTTAGTAAGATTAGGTGATAAATTTTGGGGTGTACGGCTACGACTACGACATACGGCGATTTTCAATTCATTTCATTTGATGGTTATTGTTGTATGTATGAAATGCCACACTCCTTGATAAATAACCATATAGTAAAAGAAGAGAAGAGAATACAAGGGATAGCGGGGGGGGCTTAATTTTATTTGTCATGACCTATTAATGTGGTAAGTCATAAGCAATAAGGAATAAGAAGTAAGGGATAAGGAGTAGATAATGAGGAGTAATCTTGTGACAGACCAATATTTTGTTCTTTTATTCTTTTTGGGATCTGTTGATATTAATGATATATGTCTCTTTTTACTTACTTACTTACTTACTTACGGTACAGACGTATTATAATTTTATTATACTGATTACTTGTATTGTACGTATTGTAGTGTTGGGTTGTTATTAGTAGGGCGGCTGGAGATGTTATTTTGTTGATGTTTTGTGGTGGTGCGTCTTTGAAGGTGCTTGCATATTCGAGAACCAAGAACCAAGAACCAAGAACCAAGAACAATAGTAAAACAAACAAAATAGTAAGAAATAAAAAATACACAAGATATTAACCGCCCAGGGAAAAGAGAAAACTACCAAAATACAAAAGGGGATGAAGAGGAGGAAGGCCCCACGTTTTCCCTCCGAAGTAACACATATACAGAGTAGTAAGATAGATAGGTAGATAGATAACCCCCCATACACCTTGCATGTACATAACAGAAGTATAACGGGTTAAATATTAAAAATAAAGCCTCGTTAACTTTTAAAGTAAGAGGGTAACAAGAAACTAGAAATAGGTAAAGTAAAAGTATAAGTGTAACTGTAACTGTAAATTTGCAGCTGTAACTGCAACAATGATAACAGTGATACTTATAAGAGAAAGAAAGAAAGAAAGAAAGAAAGTACTTTTCACAATACACCACAATTGAAGTTAGTTAGTAACTACTATCATCATCTCTATTTCACTCATTCATCATCATTATGTCTATTAATGTTCCATTGAACTTAACAAAATTTTAATGATCTTCGTTTTCTTTTCTTTTTGATTTCTTTTCTTTTTCTTCGTCTGACTAGTGGAGTTGGTTGATTTATTAATTAAAAAATTGATCTACAACAACGGATAATTTCCTTGTTATTATTGAAGTATGAAGATTAACTTTTTTTCTGCATGGTAAGAAATATTTAAAGTTTGCAGTTTCTCATATATCCTATAACCTATCCTTAAAAACAATAGATGAATACTAATTAGGTTTATTAATATCGCATTATATTCTTTGTTTTTTAGATTTGTATTTTGGTATTTGAATTTGGAATTGTTCTTTTTTTTTTTCTTGGTTACATTTTTATATATATTTAATTCATTCATGACAATTAATCCTTTTCATAAAAATGGTATTTTCAATACGGAAAAAAAGAAAGAAATTCCATAATGTAGAGAGAGACAAAGTAATAGAATAGAAGACAAGTTAAGGCTTGTAAGCTTGGCATTAATGGATCATGGATCATTGGAACCCTATCCAATTGTTTGTCGCTTATGAATTGAATGTAAATCCCAAAAATTCAAATGAAATAAGAATAAGAATCGATTAACATCATTCAACAGGACGCACAAGAGACACACGAGGGATGTGTGACCTAACAAAACATCATTGTTTGATTAACCTTACCACGTTATGATTATGATGATATCTAATATTACAGATTCTGTGGTAATTAACAATACAGCGATTTGTATGATGATTTACATTCTCTCCACTTTACATCATATTACACCATTGTACTGTAGTTTAGACGTAGTAGTAGTAATAGTAATAGTGACAGTCGGGAGAAGTTGCCCCTCAACAAAAGAAATTCTCGGGCGATCCAAAAAAGAAACGCGCGTGGCTGCTACAGCCATGGCTGTAGCAACAGCAATAGAGCGACAACTATCGTTCTTCCTGTTGCTGTTGTTTGTTTAGTGAGGTGAGGTGAGGTGAGGTGACAGTGGCTAAAAAATTTACGTGGGAAGGGAAGGGAAGAGAAAGAAAGGGCGGGAAGAGAGAAAAAATTGCAACCATTTGGTACAATTCCAAATCACAAAGCAAAGAGAGAGATGAGATATGTATGTTATACAACATCATACTAAAACATAACACAAGTATAGTAAGTATTGTAGCAAAACGTGTGTGTTTCATTCTTTTCTTTTTGCTTGAGTGTCGTGAATGTAAGGGAATGTCGCTTTTGAAGGATAGTTGACAAAAGTATTTAATCTAAAAGAACGATTTCGACTTCTTTACTTAATGGAATTGCCAAGAATTGCAAAATTTAAGAAAAATAAGAAAAATAAAGAAATAAAAAAAAAAAAAGAAAATTTTAAAGAATTAACTAACAATCACCAAAAAGAGGGATAGAAAGAAAGATAGAAAGAGAGAGAATAGTGATTTAATAGTGACTTGAAAGTGACTTGACTTGTCTTGTTTGGGTTAATTGGTTTAATTCCAATTGATGGGAATGAATGAAGGAAGTTATAGACGATTGACTAAATTGTTTGCACGGTTGAATAGAATAGTATAGGTTGTGCAGGGTAAGAAAAAATACCAAGAAATAAAGTTGCAATTTTTTTTGTCTTTTTTTTTTTTTCTTGGAAAAATGCAAAATAATTTAATTGCACCAAAAAAACAAAAACCAAAACCAAAAAAACCACCCAAGCAAATTCAAATTGAATATGCATAGTCATAGATATAGACATAGCCCATAAGGGTAAGCAAGTAAGTAATTAATTAGCTAACTAAGAACAACGTTGTTCTTATTGTTTTCGATTCATTAATTGAGATTGAGTACATGTGTTGTGGTTTGAAATTTAAATGCACAAAAACAAGAAACTACTACCTCTACTAACTACTACTATTACTATATACTACTATATACTATTGAGGTAACATTATCCTTCTAATATATGATTTTATATTTATATTTCTTTTTTTTTATATTTATTTCTTTATTTGTTTCTCCCCTTTTAATGAAATATAAATATTGCAAATAATCTCCCATTTTCATCTTCATTTTTTTTTTATTTATTTATTTATTTATTTATTTTAATAATAATTAATTCAAATCTTATAATTCCTTTATTTCTTCATTAGATTATCAACAAAGTTCATATCCATTGATACTACTAATCTCATATTCATATTCATATTCATATATTAAATATTAAATATAATTCATAATTATGGCTTTACATCAATTTGATTATATTTTCGCAATTGCGATGATTTTTGCATTCTTGGATGCTTGGAACATTGGTGCTAATGATGTTGCCAATTCCTTCTCCTCATCTGTTTCTTCCAGATCTTTGAAATATTGGCAAGCAATGATTTTAGCTGCCATTATGGAATTCTTAGGGGCTGTTCTTGTTGGTTCAAGAGTTTCCGATACCATTAGAAATAAAATTATTAATGTTAATGTTTTCAGAGATTCCCCAGCTGTTTTAATGTTAACTATGACCAGTGCTTTAGTTGGTTCTTCAACTTGGTTAACCATTGCCACTTCTATTGGTATGCCTGTTTCCACCACCCATTCCATCGTTGGTGCCGTTATTGGTTCTGCTATTGCCGCTAAAGGTGGTAGTAACATCGTTTGGGGTTGGAAAGGTGTTTCCCAAATCATTGCTTCTTGGTTTATCGCCCCTGCTATTGCTGGTGGTTTCGCTACCATTATCTTCTTAGTTTCTAAATTTGGTGTTTTGGAAATCAAAAATCCAAGAACTTCTTTAAGAAATGCTATGCTTTTGGTTCCTTGTTTGGTTATGACCGCTTTCTGTATCTTAACCATGTTGATTGTTTGGAAAGGTTCTCCAAAATTGAAATTAGGTGATTTATCAAGTGGTACAATTGTTGGTGCTATTTTCGGTACCGGTGGTGTTGCTACCTTTGTTTACTTCTTATTCTGTTTCCCATACTACAAGAGAAAATTGGTTCACGAAGATTGGACTTTAAAATGGTACCATATTTTCTTGGGTCCAATCTATTGGTTCAAATCCACTGATGATATTCCACCAATGCCAGAAGGTCATCAATTAACCCAAGATTTCTATAAAGGTAGAAGATACGATGAAGCCGGTAACTTGGTTGAACTTAACACTGCCACTGGTGTTGCCACCCCTGTTGCTAATGTTAATGATGAAACTGCTGATGAATCAAACTCTGATGGTGAAAAGACTTCTGCTTTAATTAGAAACCAAACTGTTCAATCCGATTCTGAAAAACAACATCAACAACCAACCACTCCAGAAACTGTTGCTTACACTGGTGAAAACTCTAGATGGCCAAACAAATACCCTGCTTACTGGAAATTAATCAAAGAAGGTCCATCCAACTGGCCATTTGTTTTATTCTTGATTTTCACCCATGGTATTAGACAAGATGTTATTGCTAACCAAGCCAATTCCAAAGATGCTTTATCCGGTAACATCCATCAATTGCACACTTCCTCCAAATATTACGACAACAAGATTGAATACATGTACTCCCTTTTACAAGCCATTACTGCTTGTACCATGTCTTTTGCTCATGGTGCCAATGATATTTCCAATGCCACTGGTCCATTAGCCACTGTTTATTTAGTTTGGACCACCAACACCATTGCTTCAAAAGCTGAAGTTCCAGTTTGGGTTTTGGTTTATGCTGCTTCCGCTTTAGTTATTGGTTTATGGACTTATGGTTATCATATCATGGCTAACTTGGGTAATAAATTGATTTTACAATCCCCAGCTAGAGGTTTCTCCATTGAATTAGGTGCTGCCATTACCACTGTTATGGCCACTCAATTGAAAATCCCAGTTTCAACCACTCAATGTGCTGTTGGTGCCACTGTTTTTGTTGGTTTATGTAATAGAGAATGGAAATCAGTTAATTGGAGAATGGTTGCTTGGTGTTATTTGGGTTGGTTATTTACCTTACCATGTGCTGGTTTAATCGCCGGTCTTTTGAATGGTATTATCTTATACGCTCCATCTAAAGGTGTTGCTTATACCATGGGTTAATCAAAATTAAATTAAATTAAAAAAAAAAAAAAGCATAATTAATTTGGAATAACACTTTTTTATTTTTTTTATTTTCTTTATACAATCAATCTTTTTCCTTTCCTCTCTATATTCCTTTAGTTATTTTTAAATTTTATACATATAATTACATTCTTATTCTTATTTATTCTTATTCTTATTCTGAGTTTTTAATTTGCTTTATTTATTTATTTCATTTATGTGTTTAGTTAGAAGATCATATATAGAAAATTTATTTATTTTAAAAATGAAAAAAACTTATTCATATTTCGTTATTACATGCATCTTATGAGTTTTGGGTAAAAAAAGTTGTTATTTATTGAAATTGTATTTAATTAACTTTATACTTCTAATTACGATTGTTCCAAGGTCGTGTATTTGTGAGAATTAACCGGTAATTTTTTTTTTCCTTTCAAGCCACAATTCCATTTTCCCCTTTGTCCATTCCAATTCCAATTCCAATTCCAATTCCAATTGTCCATTCTAAATCCCCATTTCAATTGACAGGTTTTTTTTTACCCCCTTTTTCTTTCTTTTTCTTTATTTCCATCCTATTTATTCACAACAACAACAACATCAACAACAACAACGAAAAATGGCTTCTAATCCACCAGGTAAATGTTGTGCTGAAGGAAATTATCATGAAGGTACCCCAATCGGAACTCATAAAACCATCTTTGGTTTAAACACCTATACCGTTGGAGACTCCAGTTCTTCTAACATTATCATAATTTTAACTGATATTTATGGTAATGAATTCAATAATGTTTTATTAATTGCCGATGAAATTTCCAAAAAAAATGGATATCAAGTATTAATTCCCGATATTTTAAAAGGAGATCCTGTTATACCAGGTGATGATTTACAAAAATGGTTACCTAAACACACCGCAGAAATCACCTCCCCAATTGTTAATGAATTCTTAAAGCAAGTTAAACAAGAATTAAATCCAAAATTTTTAGCTGCTATTGGATATTGTTTTGGTGCAAAATATGCGGTTCAAAATTTATCCCAAACGGGATTTTTGGATTCGGCAGCAATTGCTCATCCTTCATTTGTTTCAATTGAAGAAGTTAAAGCAATTAAAAAACCAATTATTATAAGTGCAGCTGAAACTGATCCAATTTTTACTCCAGAATTAAGACATCAATCAGAAGATGAATTGGCAAAATTAAATGGAATTAGATATCAAGTGGATTTATTTTCTGGTGTTTCCCATGGTTTTGCTGTTAGAGGCGATATTTCTGATCCAATTGTTAGATATGCAAAAGAAAAAACTTTGAAAGATCAATTAAGTTTCTTTGAAAGTGTTCAAATTTTGAAATCCAATTTATAAGAATTATTTATTTAAAAAACAATTTGACTTAGACAATAGAGTTACATATAAACAATATTCGTAATATATATAAATTATTTTTTGAAACGTATACCCATTATCAGGACCATCATCATCATCATCATCATCTTCATCTTCATCTATTGTGAAATCCTATTAATTGATAAAACTATTTAGAGAAAGAAATTTCCATATATCTCATCTCAAAACTTTGATCTTTCTTTCTTTCTTTCTTTCTTTCTTTAACATGAAGGTTTAAAACTTTAACTTAAAATATAAGAAATGACTTTATCTTCCGTAATTCTTCATAAAAGCCTCAACTGATATTCATATATATACATATATATCTCGAAGTTATTTTGAGAGTGTAATAATTGTATGAAGATAATTCGGTGTGTGTGTGTATTGTTTTTATCCGAAGCGGAAAAATTATCTCCGGTTTTTTATTTATCTTTTCTTCTCTTATCCCTTATCTCCCCTTTTAAGAGAGCGAGCGGAATTAAGAATTGTTGCTACTTTTTTTTGCGCGAAGGGCGGGGACGACGGGAGGACGGGGGGACGAGGGAGGACGAGGGAGGACGAGGGAGGACGAGGGATTTTAACCAACGTTCAGAGAGATTAAAAGATTAACGATATTTCACCACTTCTCTTTCCATTACTCATTACTCAATTATCCCTCTTTAAGTTTTACAATGATTTCTGAGAAGCAATTACCATTGTATTCATCTACAAACACAAGGCATCACAGTATTATTACTATTCGACGTGCTCATCATTTCGGATTACTTGCAATTTTATTTGTCTTGATTATTACAAGTTCATTTGTTACTTATCAATCCAAATATTTCCCCCTGTCAAAGCCATCCTCCTCCTCATCATCATCATCACCATTTGATATATTAAAAGGTCTCGTTGGGATTAATTCCCCACCACATCAACCAGATTCATTATGTCCAATTGTCCCTAAACTTGACCCCACAAAGTATCTTTATAATCCAGATACCCTTTCTTATATTTTAACCAATAAGAAATATCATAAACAAGTTCAACGTATACTTTCTGATGCGGTTAAAATACCAACTGAAATTTATGATGGAATGGAAAATCCAAAATCAATTAAATCTTTACATGAATTATATAAATTTGAACCCCGTTGGAAACCATTTGAAGAATTTCATAAATATTTAAAAAAAACATATCCATTAATTCATAAACATTTACATTTGAAAAAAATAAATAAATTTGGGTTGGTTTATACTTGGAAAGGAACAAACCCTTCCAAGTCCAAGTCGAAGCCTATAATGTTGATGGCTCATCAAGATGTTGTACCTGTTCCATTAGAAACAATTGATCAATGGACGTATCCTCCATTTGATGGTAAATATGATGGAAAATTCATGTATGGACGTGGAGTTAGTGATTGTAAGAATTTATTAATTGGTCTTATGAATACAATTGAATTATTATTATTAGAAAAAAAATTCAAACCTGAAAGAACAATAATTTTAGCCTTTGGATATGATGAAGAAGCAGCCGGAATTGGAGCACAAGAAATTTCCCAATATTTAATTCAAAAATATGGTCCAGATTCAATATTACAAATTATTGATGAAGGTGATGAAGGATTTCAACAAATTAAAGATGTGAAATTTATTTTACCTGCAACGGGTGAAAAAGGACATTTAAATTCAATTATTGAATTATTTACCCCGGGAGGACATTCTTCAATTCCTCCAAAACATACTTCAATTGGTATTATGGCCCAATTAATAAACGAAATTGAAAATCATGATTTTAATCCAATTTTATCAAATGTTAATCCAATTTTAGGACAATTGTATTGTTTAGCTGAACATTCTTCAAATTTAGATAAATCCCTTAAAAGTGATATAATAAAATCCCAATTTGATATCAATGCCAATGAAAAAGTAATTGAATATCTTTCCCATAATAAAGAAACAAAATTTTTAATTCAAACTTCGCAAGCAATTGATATTATTCAAGGAGGAATTAAATCAAATGCTTTACCTGAACATGTTTCTTTATTGGTAAATAGTAGAATTGCGGTTGAAGAATCCGTTACCATTGTGGTTGAAAAATTCAAACAAGATATTTTAACAATTGCTGATAAGTTTGATTTAGGAGTTATAATTAATAATCAAGAAATTCGATCCACTAGTAATAGCAATGGTAATGGATATTTCAATTATTCATTGGTGGAAGAATTAGAACCTGCTCCAGTATCACCAATAAATGGTGAAAGTTGGGAAATATTTGGAGGATCTTTAAGATATTTATTTGAAGATTTAATATTTCCAAATTCTAATGATACATTTGTTGTGGCACCATTTTTATCATCAGGAAATACCGATACAAAAAGTTATTGGGAATTAACCAGAAATATATATCGATATCAACCAAATATTGGACTGGTTAATGATAGTAATAATATTCATTCAATTGATGAAAAATTATTATTTGAAGGTCATTTACAAATCATAAGCTATTATTATTTCTATTTACAATTATTAGATACTTATGATGATTTTTAAACTACATACATACATACATATATACATATTCATGTCTATTTTAGTTAAATTATTATGTCGTGAGATAAATGTCGTGGTTACAAAACCCCATGTGTGTCAGGGTGTGCGCGACATTGATTAAATAATTTTTTTTTTTTTTTCACCAATTCATCATCACACCAATCATCACACCAATTATTACTTTCATTTCTCTCTTATCTTCCCCTTCACTCCCACAACAACAACAATAACAAAGAATATGCATGGACGTAGTCAAAATTCAATTAAATTAATTGCAGGAAATTCCCATCCTGCATTATGTGAATTAATTTCTCAAAAACTTTCCATGCCCATGGCCAGAATTGGAGCTTTTCAATATACAAATCAAGAAACTGCAGTTGCAGTTGGAGAATCCGTTCGAGATGAAGATGTTTATATAATTCAAACCGGATGTGGAGATGATAAAATTAATGATTTTTTAATGGAATTATTAATGTTAATTAATGCCTGTAAAGTTGCCAGTGCTAGAAGAATTACCGTTGTGATTCCAAGTTATCCATATGCCAGACAAGATCGAAAAGATAAATCCCGAGCTCCAATTACAGCTAAATTAATTGCCAATTTATTAATAACATCCGGGTGTAATCATGTTATAACTATGGATTTACATGCTTCACAAATTCAAGGTTTTTTTAATGTTCCAGTTGATAATCTTTATGCTGAACCTTCAGTTTTAAGATATATTAAAGAAAATTATAATTCCGATGAAATTATAATGGTTTCCCCTGATGCTGGAGGGGCAAAAAGGGTAGCTTCATTAGCGGATAAATTAGATATTCAATTTGCGTTAATTCATAAAGAACGTCAAAAAGCAAATGAAATTTCAAGAATGGTATTGGTAGGTGATGTAACAAATAAAATTTGTCTTTTAGTTGATGATATGGCAGATACATGTGGGACATTATGTAAAGCAGCTGATGTTTTATTGGAGAATGGAGCTAAAAAAGTTGTTTGTATGGTAACTCATGGGATTTTTTCAGGGAATGCAGTTGAAAGATTAAATAATTCAAATATTGAAAAAGTGGTATGTACAAATTCGTTACCAATTCAAGATAAAATGGATCAATGTGATAAAATTGAAATGATGGATATAAGTTCAACATTAGCTGAAGCTATTAGAAGATTACATAATGGTGAAAGTGTTAGTTATTTGTTCAATAATGTTCCTGAGTAAAACCCTAAAAAAAAAAAGAATTCATAGATATACAGAGAGACCTTACCTTGTTAGTTTTCAAATTAAATTTTCTTAACCCTATATAAATATTAAATATATATATATATACAGATAATAGATAATATTAATTATTACAAGTATAATGCACAGTATATCATTCACAATATCATGTCTTCTCTTCATCAGCTTCAACCATATACCATGTAACTCCAACACTTAATTGAAATGGATTGGTTTCTAAATTGTTGAAATTTTCTTCAATTACTTTATTTTCAATAATTTTTTTAACTCTACCAATAAACCAATCTTTTGTTATAGTTTCTGTTGTTTTCAAAAAATAATGTGGAGCTCCAATATTAAATGCTGCCCATGGTTGGAAATTTTCTTCCATTTCATGATTGATATTTGATGGTGATGATGATGATGGTGATAATGATGATGATAATGGTCGATCAATTCTTGTTGGTAAAAATAAAACCAAATCATTTTCTTGAAATCCATTCAAACTAATTTTATTATTAAATTTATGTAATAATTTCTTCAATTCTTGTTCTTTAATTTTATTCTCTTTCGTTTGACGTTTTGCAAATCCTTCAACATCTCGGAATCTTTTACCAATTGCATTCAAGAAAAATCTCATTGTATTATTACTATCTTCTTGTAATTGAACATTATCTCTAAATGACATGGTAGTTAAAAATCGATCAAATTTATTTCCATTCTCAATGTCAAATTTAAACATGTCATTAAATGCTTGAATTAATTTCAATGATTGATCATTATATCTATCCACAACTGAATCACTTTCATTACCTGATGAATAGCTATCGGGTAATATCGAACTCAATGAAGGGATATCATCAATCCAATTCATTTCTTTTTCAATATCTTCAATAACTTTAGAGTTAGGGGTATCGATCGAAATAAGCAGTAAATCTTCTTCTCCATCTCCACTTGGAGTTCTTTTGGATTTCAATCCTTTAACCCTTCTAATCTTATAAATATTATCTTCTTTGACCAATAATAATCCCATGGATTCCAAAACTAAACAATACTCCAAGAAATATTCGAAAACTTCTTGGATTACACGTTTAATATCATTCATAAGGTTAATAATTACATTATTCAAATCATTAATTAACATATCGTGTCGTTTCTGTTTTGTTTGTGTTAAATCCATTAAATTCTCATAATCTTCACTAACTTCATCTAATTTACTTTGTAAAGCTTTCATATCATTGGTAAATTGATTACGTTCTTTAGTAAATTCTGCATCCTTAGATGATAAATTTGATAAAAGATCGTTTTTCATATGAATGGCATCATTTAGTTCATTACGTAAAGAAGTTATAGTTTTATTCAAATCAGAAACTTCCTTGGATGATGTAGTGGTTACATCGGTAAAATGAACAATCTTGGTTTCCAAATCTGTTATTTGAGTATCCCTAGTTATCAACTTCTTTTGAAGGGCTTCAAGTTCTGTATGATCCAATTTATTATCCAATTTATAAATTCTGAATTCCTCTTCTTTATTATTGAATTTCTTGGTCAATTCATCAACTTTCATTTGATTTTCTAATTTCAAATTCTCAATTTCCTTTTGTAATTGAGCAATTTTTTCATCTTTCGATTTCACTTGTTCATATAGTTCTTCATTTTTCAATTGTAACTCATTATTAGATTTCTTAAGTCGAATATTATCAATATGTTTATCCACCACTGAAGAATCCAATGTTTGTGAATGTTTCATCACACTTCCACCAACTATTCCAGTTCCAATTCCAGTTCCAGTTCCAGTTGCTCCTGATAATAAAGAATTATCTTTATTACTCGAAACCCGACGCAGCAACAATTGAGTTGGATCTGTTCTAGGTGGTGTTACTGATTTGGGTTGAATAATCATACTCATTCTATTATCAACCGATACACTGGATGCTCCATTTCGAATAACTGGCCAGTTATTTAAATTTCTATATTGTTGTTGATGTAATAAATTTTCAAGTTTCTTAATCCTCGATTTTAATCCTTTAATTAAATTTAAATCAAAATCAATCGCTTCATCAGTTGATTCTCCATCGGTTAAATGTTTCAGTTTTTCATCACCGGTAAAAGATGTAAATGTACTCAAAGAAGAAATTATCCTTGTGACTTTCTTCATATTATTCGTACAATTGATCAAATCTTTGAAATTCTTATTTAATAACTCGACAAAATTATCAGAAATTCGCGAAGATTGAACCAATGTAATATACTTGATAATATCATCTCTTTCTATTTGTAAATCATGAAGGATACTGAAATTATTTTGTTTGTTGGAAACAAGGGTAACATCAATATGTGGCAATGTAGTTGTTAAAGGTTGGTCATCAATTAATGACAAAAAGCTGCCAAATTTCTTCCACCAAATTCCTCGAAATAATTTTTCATGTTCAATAATTGTAGAAAATTGTTCACTGGCATTGTTTATTACTCCTTTGGAATAGAAATCAGACCATTCAAATTGACGACGCTTTTCAATAAGAGAAAATCCAAATAGTAATGGCATATCAATTGTAAGTGATAAATAGTCTTCATTTTTCTTAACGTTGTTTATTGTTTGATAACTAACCTTTTGTTCTTCAGCTTTTACTAGTTGATGTTGATGTTGTGGATCATCTTTGTTGCCTTCATCATGTGGAGGTGGGTGGTCAGAGACTATTGTTGTACCTTCCTCTGCTAACCTTCTCATTTCGGTCTTTACATTCACCATTCTCATTTGAACATTGGCAATGGTGTTGAACAATTGACAACTATTTTTAATAATCTTGATCTTAAATTTTTCCAATTCAAGGAGGTTTTTATAGATGGTTTTAGCATTTTCATAAATGGTAGCTGAATAAACGTCCCTGTGTACTTTAAAAACTTGACTTAAATCCGCAGGTGATAAATTCTCAAGATCTTCAGTGATATTTTTAGTATTTGATTGAATAGTTTCCAAAGCTCCTTGTAAGTTTATATCTTTGAAATTCTTTATGGATTCATTTCTTGAACTCTCGATTAATTTGTCAACTTTCACTTTATCATCATTTACATTATTAATATCTTTACTTAAATCATTAAATTTCTTGATTATTATCGGTAAATGCGTTTCAATATATTCCGCAGATGATTTCAATTCATCGTGATTTAAATAATCACTGAGTTTTATGGTTGTGTGACCAATTTTGAAACTTGGGAATGCTTGTAATTTCTTGTAGTTTTGGATCCATGACTTGTGTAATGTCTTGTAATTTATCAATTTAATATAATTGAAGAAATTATTGAAATTTTTTTCAATCTCAGTGGTAAAATTTCCTGCAAATTGGAAAATGGTATTCAAGGATTTGAATATAATATTAATTTGTTTAATCAACTGTCGACAATATTCTTCCATAACTGAACTATCCTGTGATATTGCTCTTGCCCAACCTTGATTGATTTTCAAATTACTCAAAACGTTTTGCTTTATGGGGCCATTATTATTATTGCCATTACTTAAGGCAGATTTTTTGGGTTCGTTAAGTAGACGATCAGATTGTGTGTCAAGGTTGATCAATGATGGATCAACAATGGAGGCAAATAACCTTTTATCATATACAAATACTTCTGTTATGTCATTAATTAAGTTATAATTTAGTTTTATCCCAAATGATGTTAATAAAAACAAGTTGTCAACATTATCAATCAGGTAAGATTGCTGTAGAAACTTTTTAAATTCTGATAAATTATGAAATCGTACTGGTTTAGTGATTTTGATTGATACTCCATTATGAGCATTGTTGATGGTAAGATACGATATCTCTGACATATTATGGTATATATGCCTGTGCTTGTGTATGTATATGTGTTTGTGTATGGGTATGTTTTTGAACCACAGTTAAGGTGGCAATGACAAAGAACTATGCAAAGAAGAAAAAAAAAAAGGTACCAAGGAAAAGGGAGGGAAGGAGTGATGTAACAAGTGGGAGATATAAATCAGAATATTTTAGGTGAATATGTTGTTGATAATAATGATTTAGTGGATTGGTGATTTTATGTTCTGGATAGATGTTAGTTCTGGTTAATGGATAATGGGTTATAGTTAATAAAAGTAAAGTAAAGAGTACCGCACAAGTGATAAAATAAAAAAACAATGTACTATGGAATGATAATTGGTTGTATGGGTTGTATGGGTTGATAAGGAAAAAATAAAAATACAATACGCCAAATCGTTCTCTTTCTCTCTCTCTCTCTCTCTCTCTTTTAACTCTTTTGTTTGTTAAGTAAGCCTCAATTAAAAATATTTTTCAATTCAAACTATATTTGCCTCCTTGCCTTCCCTCCTCCTCCCCCTTTGAATAACTTAACCAATCAGATGTTATATTACGAAGAGAGAGAGAGAGAGAGAAAACAAGAGCTTCGGTAATTCATCATCATCATCATCATCATCATCATCATCATCAATTGGTTCATTTAATCATTAACTATTAGTTTAATTAATATCATCATGATATAAAAATGTTGCAGTTGTAAAGTAATGGGTACTTTCTTTCTTGGGGTGCATAACTCTGTTTTTTATGGTCACGTGAGTTTTCTTTTTTTTATCTCCACAATTAATTCACAAACACAGTAGTAACCTATAATCTGTATCTTCTACTTTTGTGTGGTGTCATCATAACTATTCAATTATACAAGGCAATCATATATTCATATTCTTTGTATTGAAACTCGGCAACAACTGTTCTTTGATTGATTGACTGGGGTTAATTTTGAGCGAGTCGTGTAATTTTGGCCAAATTATAATGTCCACACACAGAGAAAGAGCAAAAAAAAAAATGAAGTTTATCAAACTCTTAAAACCTCGTTGCAAGTATACTTGACAGCCAAAAACTGAACTTCGATCAACAAAACAACAACAAAACAACAACCAGCAAACAACCATTATAAACATAATGTTGGATAGTACATCACTTGAAGTAATATCTCGATTTAAACAGGCATTACTTAATAAACAAACAGAAACTGAAAAACCAACTATTGAAGGAACAGAAACATTACCAGTTTATAATCGAGGATTAAAATTATCATCTTCTTCAGCATCATCAACAACATTAACAACGTCATCATCATCATTAGTAGGAGCGGCAAAATTAGTTCCTTCTATTGTACCTAATAATAGTTATGAACCTCTAAAATCTAAAAATGCTGAATATAATGGAAAGAAATATACTGTATTAACAAATGAAAGTATCGAGAATGATAATTTACGAAATAAAAGAAAATGGAATCAAAGATTTGGAGATAAGAAACAAATTCAAGAAAGTGAAGAATTAGAATGGGGAACAGATACAATTGATTATGACAATGAGAATGAAGATGGTGACAGTAATGGTGATATTATTCATCCATTAAAAAAATCACGAATTATTGAATTATTATCACCATTAAATCATCCATCTGAAATAATATCCCATCCGGCAATTTCTAAAACTTATAAACTGCAAATATTATCAAAATTATCCATGGAATTAATTGAATTAATTGAAATTGAACAAAATAATTTAAATTGGTTAAATAAATTATTACAAGTTTTAAATGGGGAAGATTGGTTTTATTTATTGGAAGAAAATTTAGGATTAAAAGAATATGATCATGGATTAGATGAAGAAAAGAAGAAGAAAATTGAAGAAAAGAAATTGAAACAAGAACAAGTGCAAGAACAAGAGAAAGAAAAGGAACAATCTAAAGAACAAGTAGATGGAGAAGTACCGCAGGGACTGGAGGTAGCAGTTGTTGAAGAAGTTGAACAACAACAACAACAACAACAAGAAGAAGAAGAAGAAACCAAACCATCATCATTAGAAGAAGATGATGAATTTGAGGATGAAGAAGAAAATTCAGCTGATCCATTTTTTGCTTTACCTATAGCTTTAAAAAGATATGAAACTTATCAACAAAGTTTAGAATCCAATGATCCATTAAAAGAAGATCTTATAAATTATCTTCAAGTTAGTATTCAAAGACAACATGAATATATTAAGAATTTAACCCTGTTAAGAAATGGATTAGTAAGGGCTGATCGATTAAAAAAAGATTTATATAAATGGGGTAAAGAAATGTATGATAAAAAGAGTAGTTAAAAAATTAATTGATAGTTGATAGTTGATAATTGTAAAAAAAAAAATTAGTTGTTATAAAGTAAAATAAATAAATATAAAAAAAATACATAATAATCAAATCAATTAATTTCGAAATAAGAATAAACATGTATTTAACAATTACTATATTACAAATATATAAAGATAGATATCAAAACAAGAAGAAAAAAAAAAATATTACATAAATAAATCTATTATTAATTATTCATTACTTTTTTCTTTAATCTTCTTCTTCAAATTTAGGAGCCAAATAAAATCTTAAATAACCACCAGTTTCTAATTTAAATTCAAACATTGCTGGAGTTTTATCTGCCATTTTAATTGAAATTGAACTTGATAAAGTTGAAGCTTTAACAATATCATTTAAATATTTCAATCCAAAAGTTAAATCAACGGGATCATTTAAAGTAATATTAACAAAATCATTTTCTGAATGATTATGAGCATTAATAATAACACTTCCAGAACCATTTTCACCTTCGGAAGTAAATTTAACTGCATCTTTAGAGACCATAACACGTAATGATTCACTTAAATTTTTTAAATCCCTAACAATTTTTGTAAAATCAGCACTTTGCATATTTATAACTGCATCATAATCCATATCTTCAACTTGTAAAAATTCGGCATCTAAATCGATTAATTTCAAAGAATATTCACTAATTTTATCTTTAGTTGCATCTTCAATAACTGTCATAAGTTGATCCGGGGTATCTTCAGCTATAAGGGTTAATAAATCTTCATTATTTGCCGATTTAATAATTTTACTAAAACTTTCTAAATCAAGTCCTAAAGTAACATCCCTATCACATCTATATTCACTGAAAGAAGAAACAGAAACTAATAAGGAAATTAATAAAACACGGGAATCATCGATTGCTTGAACGGTAATTCCATGTTCGGAACAATTGAAATTACATTTCTTGACGGAATCTTTAATGGCTTCAACAATTTTTTTTAATAAAGCAGCGGAATCAAATTTACCTTCTAACATTGCAATTGTGTGTGTGTGTGTATATAAGAATTGATGATGAGATAAGGTATGGATAATGTAATGGATAATAAATATAAATTGGATTTGGATTGGAATAAGAAAAGAAAGAAAGAAAAGGGGGAAAAAAGTGATGAAAAAAAAAATTGAATTGAAATGTATTATATATATTCAATTCAGTGGAAGAAAAAAAAAAATCTTCATGACGCGCTTTACGGCGTGAGCGCGTCGCAAGTTCTCATTTATGAAAAGAAAAGTACGTGTCTATTTGTTCAAAATATATATATATATTCGTATTTATGTGTATATATATATCTCATAAATAGTAGATTAATAGTAGACTAGCTATTTCTTATGTATTAAATTAAATATCATATTGACGCGGGGTGGGATGGTTTTACACAATCGAAGGTAAGAAAGCAATTCTTGTTCTTGCTTTTTCACTAATTGGTAAAATCAATCTATAAGCATCATGAGTATTTAAATAATAACGATACAATCTTTTTGTACGTAAAAATCCAAAACTTTCATATAAATTTAATGCTCCTTGATTTATAACTTCAGTTTCTAACATTATTTCATCAACTTCATCTTGTTTTTGCATATTTTCAATGGTTAATTTAACTAAATTAGATGCAATTCCTTGTTTTCTATATATGGGGTCAATTACCAACATGCCAATATACCCTCTCATTCGAACATTTCTATGGGGTTCAATTTTTGATATAATAACACCAATTATTTTATTATTATTAAAACTTGGAGAATCATGGTCAATGGTAGGATCTTTCACTGTATAACAATATTGGGGCCAATTGTTTAAAAAATACCAATAAACATATATAGAATAAGGTTCTGATAAATGTAGGGAGATTAATTTTGATATTTGACTAAATTCATCTTGATCATTGACATTGAATTTTTGATAAGTTAATCCATTGATTTCAGTTATTAGTCCCATGATGAAAAAAAAAAAAAAAAATAGAAATACAAATAATAGATATAATATAAAGTAAGTGTGAATAGGAGATTGATTGTAGCAACAAAAGACAAATGTATAGTCTCACGTGATGATGATGATAATGATAAAGAATAAAAAAAATGTGTTGTGTTGTGTTGTGTTGTGTGTGAAACTAAAAGAAATTAAATTTGATAAATGATATGATATGATTATGAAATAAAAATGATATGATTTGGATCTGTAAATTAGGTTAGTTAGTTCGTATGTATGTAAGAGAGAGAGAGAGAGGGAGAGAGAAGTCTGGTGATGAAATTGTTAATAGAAAAAAATTTTTTTGTTAGTGCTAATGTTTGGTGGACATGTGCACACACTATGTGAAGGATAGACTCGGGGAGAGAGCAATGGCAGTAGCCGGGGGAGTAAGGAAGAGGACAGGCGCGCTCCATTTGTCCTGAAACCGTTGGTAAAGGCACGTCTCGTAGAAGAAGAAAAAAAAAAATTATACATCCAATATGCATGGAAAAGCAACCATTTAGGTCAAGAACAGAGAAAAATGAGAAAAGTACTGTAGGGGTCACGTTATCACACACATACACATAGAGAGAATGAGAGAAAACGGTTTGTGTTTTAGCAGCCAGTAATAAATTAATTATTAGTGATCAATTTAGTTTGTAGATAGGTTGTTTGTTCGGAAGAGTAGGAGAATAAGAGAATAGGAAGAGAGGATAGGAAGATTATGAAATTTTTCTTTGTTCCCCGGAGTTGTACGGATTGGTGGTATTTAAATGATCGGATCGGAGAGTGAGAGTGTTGAGGGGGGACCACCTTATTATATTATATACACGGGGGTAGGTGTAGGTGTAGGTGTAGGTGATCAAAGAAAAACAGATCCATTGTTTAGTGAATATAATTTTTACCCCGAATTTCGATTGATTGATTGAGAGCAAAAGAGAAAAAAGTAACAAAATAATAGAATCAAATAAATTGTAACAATTGCATCTTCATGACGTAACATAAGATTATAGATGATAGATGTTAGTATATGAATTAATGAATGAATGAATGAATTAATTAATTAGTTAGTTGTTGTTGTTGTAATCGAATGTTTTAATGTATAAGAAAGAA
Source organism: Candida neerlandica (assembly GCA_030557875.1). Lineage (NCBI taxonomy): Eukaryota > Fungi > Ascomycota > Pichiomycetes > Serinales > Debaryomycetaceae > Candida > Candida neerlandica. The sequence continues at coordinate 42,003 of JANIWD010000035.1, forward strand.
ATGATCGGAAGATAGAAGTCCAGAGAGTGTTGTTTGTTGTAGAGGAAGAAGAAGAAAAAAAAAAAAATTTTTTCATTATTGTGGTGTATGAATCAATCAACAGCTGCTGTTGTTGTTGTTGTTGTTGTTGTGTCAGTGAGCGGTTGTGTGTTGTGTGAGTGTTATATTGTGCGTTGTGAAAAAAATTCCATATGGTGGCATCAGATGGTGAGAATAATTGAATAACTGGTGGTGTGTTATGTGAGAGAGAAACAGTCGCATTATTATTTTGTAACTGTACATGAAAATCTTTACCCAACCCACTCTCACTGCAGCTCAACTGTCTCCCGTGGTGTTGCTCTCTCTGTGCGTCCTTTTTTTTTTTCTTTTCCCTTTTTTTTTTCTCCAACAATATAAATAACATTACAAATCCCTTACTGAACAACATTTTTTTAATAACCTTTTCTTCTCTTTTTTTATCATCACTAATTAATTCTTTTATTAATTATATACCCCAAACTTTATCAACCAACTCAATTATAACAATGGCTCCTCCAGCAGTTTTAAAGAAATCCGGTGTTATCTACGGTCAAGATGTCGTTGATTTATTCAACTATGCCCAAGAAAAAGGTTTCGCTATCCCAGCCATTAACGTCACCTCTTCTTCCACTGTTGTTGCTGCTTTAGAAGCTGCTAGAGACAACAAAGCTCCAATCATCTTGCAAACTTCCCAAGGTGGTGCCGCTTACTTTGCCGGTAAAGGTGTTGACAACAAAGATCAAGCTGCTTCTATTGCTGGTTCAATTGCTGCCGCTCACTACATTAGATCCATTGCTCCAACCTATGGTATCCCAGTTATCTTGCACACTGACCATTGTGCTAAAAAATTGTTGCCATGGTTCGATGGTATGTTGAAAGCTGACGAAGAATTCTTCGCCAAAAACGGTATTCCATTATGGTCCTCCCATATGTTGGATTTATCTGAAGAATCCGATGAAGAAAACATTGGTACTTGTGCCAAATACTTCAAGAGAATGGCTGCCATGAACCAATGGTTAGAAATGGAAATTGGTATCACTGGTGGTGAAGAAGATGGTGTCAACAACGAACACGTTGAAAAAGATGCTTTGTACACTTCTTCTGAAACCGTCTTCAAGGTTTACGAAGCTTTGCACCCAATTGCTCCAAACTTCTCCATTGCTGCTGCTTTCGGTAACGTCCATGGTGTTTACAAACCAGGTAACGTCCAATTGAGACCAGAAATCTTGGGTGAACATCAAGCTTATGCTGCTAAACAAATTGGTACTAAAGCCACCCACCCATTGTACTTGGTTTTCCACGGTGGTTCCGGTTCTACTCAAGAAGAATTCAACACTGGTATTAAGAATGGTGTTGTCAAGGTCAACTTGGATACTGATTGTCAATTTGCTTACTTGTCTGGTATCCGTGACTACATTGTCAAGAACATTGAATACTTGAAGACCCCAGTTGGTAACCCAGAAGGTGCTGACAAACCAAACAAGAAGAAATTCGACCCAAGAGTTTGGGTTAGAGCTGGTGAAGTTACCATGTCTGCTAGAATTACTGAAGCTTTGGAAATCTTCCACACCAAAAACTCTTTGGCTTAAACCTAAAGAATTAATTGATTAATTAATTAAAAAAAAACTGTATAACACATTATAATATAGATATTTTAAGTTTTGAAAACTATTTAAAAAATCAATTAACTAAATCGTGTAAATTACTCTACACATCATATCATCATCATACAAATAATTTATAATTATATAGTTGTTGTTTGTCGTTGTTGTTTTTTTTTTCATATGGAAAAATTACAAAAATTTGTTGCAAAAATTTAAAACAAACCTCCAAAAAAACAAGAAGGAAATAAGGAAATCTATATAGAAAAGATATAACAATATATCTAATATATATATATAATTATACATGTGTGTATTACTATATGTGTCTGTGCGGATGTGTTCTATCTATCTATATATATACAAGTATCCGGGTCTCGTCTCATACTTTTCATCATTATCATTCTAGTTTAACTATCTTACCTAGTGTTATTATTATTGCCATTTTTCACTATTTCTTGAATTTTTTGATATTCAGGCATGGAATCATTTGGATTAAATCTAATTTGATGATCAAATTGATGATTTTGTAGATAATCCCCAATAAATACATTTGTTTTCATGTATTTTGAAACACACCGATCAATACATTCTTGTTCACCTTTTGTTAATTCACTTTCACCATAATGATGTAATAAACATTTTGATTCACATCTATTTAATAATTTATTAAATGTAAATGACATGGCCAGAAATTGAATTTCAGCTAATTTAATTTTTTCAGGATCAATTCTTGCTTGTGAAAATTGAGTTGCACTGCCTAAAAACATCGACATGATTGAAACAAAAATTATATTATATGATATGGGAATATAAGGGGAAGTTAATAAATAAATAAGTAAATAAATATATAAATGATTAAAGATGAAGATGTTGTGTTTGTTATTGGAATTTTATTTTAAAAATGTTTATAAAACTTGAAGATCTTTTTAATAATTTTTTTCTCTTTTCCTTTTCTTTCTTTGTTGGTAAATTTTTCACTCTTTCTCACTCACTTACACTTTATTGTTTGGTGGGGGGAGGGAGATTAGAAATCGTGGTACAGTTAGTGATGGTTGTGGTTGTAAAAGTAAAAAATATTTCGCCCTATTTTTTTTCTCTTCTTCTTATACTTCTCTTACTCTTTTTACCCCCTTTATTTATTAGTCCACACTTTATATACCATTCTAACTATGCACGTGTTATTAACCAATGATGATGGACCATTAAATGATAAACTGTGTCCTTATATGAAATATCTTGTTGATGAAATCATAACAAATACAAATTGGGATCTTTCAATTGTTATACCTGATCAACAACGATCTTGGATTGGTAAAGCTCATTTTGCTGGTAAAACATTAACCACCACTTATATTTATACAAAAATTTCCACTTTAACTCCACCACCAAAAGAAGGTAATATAATTAATCAATTTGAAGGTCCTTTCAATCATCCTGAACCTAAATATCATAATAATCCTCAAGAATATCAAGAATGGTGTTTAATTAATAGTACCCCTGCTGCATGTGCTGATATTGGTATACATCATTTATACAGTAAAACCAAAAAAAAACCAATTGATTTAGTTATTAGTGGACCTAATTTTGGAAAAAATTCAAGTAATTTATATATTTTAGCCAGTGGAACAGTTGGTGCCGCAATGGAAGCTGTAACTCATAATGTTAAATCAATTGCTTTAAGTTATGCATTTAATAATTTAGATCATGATTATTATATCCTTAAAGAAGCAGCTAAAATATCGGTGAAATTAATTTCAAAATTATATCCAAAATTAAAAGCATCAAATGAAATTGATTTATTTTCAATTAATATTCCTTTGGTTGATTCATTAAAATTAAATGAAACTAAAATATCCTATGCTCCAATTTTACAAAATTCTTGGAATTCAATTTATTCTCCAATAGAAAATGATGATACTGGTGGTAGTAATAAACAATTACAATTTTCTTGGAATCCGGATTTTAAACAAGTTTATAAAGATGGGATGAAAGATCATGAACATACTGATAGTAGAGTATTATTGAATGAAGGAATTAGTGTTACTCCATTAAAAGCAGCTTTTAAATTTATTGAACCTTTAATTGGAGAAATTAATCTCAATGATGAACATGAAGATGAATTAACAGATCAAGAGATAAATCAATCTAATAAGACATTTTTAATTACAATTCCTGAAGACTCATACATTTATGAACCATTAGTTGAACCATTCAAAAAATTAGGATATAAAATAACTTCAGATCGTAATGTTATCACCAATTTATCATCATCTGCATCATCTAATCGTGTTTTCCATTATGGAGAATATGAAGATATTGATATTGATTCAATTGGCACTAAAGATAATTATTTTATTCCTTCATACATTTATCGTAAAGCACTTATAAGAAAACATTATCTTGCAAATACAGTTCATCATTATGTTACTAAAAATCCTGAATCAATATTAAAAAAAGCCGTTCCGGAAAGTTATCAATTAGAAGTTGATTATGCGGAATTTTTAGATGATGCTTTGGATGATGCTTATGAATTAAGAGATGAAATTAATCTGGGAGAAAAATTATGGATTTTAAAACCAAGTATGAGTGATAAAGGTCAAGGAATTAGAATATTTAAAACTTTAGATCAATTACAAGAAATTTTCAATTCTTTTGAAGAAAATGAAGACGGGGAGGAAGATGAACAAGAAGATGATGATGATAATAATGGAATTATATTATCACAACTTCGTCATTTTATTGTTCAAGAATATAAACATGAACCTTTATTATTACAACCATATGAAAATAAAAAATTTCATTTACGTACCTATGTTGTATGTTTAGGAGATTTAAAAGTTTTCGTTTATAAAAACATTTTAACATTATTTGCCAGTACTCCATTTCAATTACCTACTCAACAAGAACAAGAAGATAATGAACTTATTTCAATGGAAGGACATTTAACAAATACTTGTTTACAAGAAGGATCAAACCCCCTTGTGATTCCATTTTGGAACTTATCCGGAATTTCAACTGAATCCAAAACAATCATCTTCCAAGATATTTGTTCTATTGTTAAAGAATTATTTCTTGCAGCAACAAGTATTGATAAAATGAATTTTCAACCAATTTCAAATGCAATTGAAATTTTTGGAATTGATTTCTTGGTTAATAATGATTTATCGGTGAATTTATTAGAAGTTAATTCATATCCTGATTTTAAACAAACTGGAGATGATTTAAAAGAAATTATTTATGAATTATTTGAAAGAACAGTGGTTGAATTAATTGATCCTTTGGTAACTGGTGATGTCACAAGTAAGAAAGATAATGATAGTAATTTAGTAGAAGTATTGTAATATAGTTTGAGAGAGTTGATATTTAACATATTATAAATATATATATACATAGAGAGACACAGAGAAGCAAGTATTGTCAACAAGTAGTGTTATATTTGTATAGTAGAAGTCTCATCTCTTACTAGTGAAACGTGAAACATTTCACATCGCTGTTTTATCTCTTTTTCATCTCCTTCTTCTACGCACCCTATTTAAGACCGTATGAATCCTCTGTGATTGTATAAGTTTATATATAGCTAATCAACCATACTTATTGCAAGGTAAAGACGTGTTTCCACCAATTCCGAGGATTCTCAACTCTTCTCCTTCATGCTCAAGTATATTTCGTATCCTTTTAGTATCACTTAACTTTCTTCTATAGTTCCCACGCTTAGGAAGCCAATTTACACGGTTTCAACCCAGGTCTAGTTCCCCAACCGGGGGGGGGTTCTCAACCTATCACTTATGTTTGACAAGCATATAATTATACACAAAGAGAGAGTGAGTGTGAGAGAGTGTGAGAGGATTTAAATTTCATTGTGGGTTGTGGCACACGACTTTTAAACAGAAAAATAAAACCAAGTCATTCAATTGATCACAAAGAGAAAGGCAAGACAGGACAGTACAACACAGGATAGGAGAGGTGATGAATATCTCTCATTTGGTATATCGGATAGTATCATGTATCAATGCATGGATAGGTGGATATATATAACTGGGTAATTATATTGAATTGTGGTTAATTGTGGCTAATTGTAGTTAATTGTAGTTTATAACGTGAAATTTGTATGTGTGTTGTAGGAAATTTAAATTTTACAGCAAAGAAAATTTTTCACTCTTTTTTTTTTTCAACCTTTTCGACGTACAACATTCAGTCAGAGAGAGAGAGCGAGAGACAGAGAGAAAGAAAAGAAAGAAAGAAAAAAAAATTGCATACCACATTCCCTATACTTCTAGTTCCATTAATATCTATCAACCCCTTTATCCCCCACCTCCAATCAATCATCTATCTAACTATTGAATAATCTATCTATCTCACTGTCTATTTATCTAGCACAAGAAAGAGTAAGAAAGAATAAAAGAAAGAGAGAAAGAAAAGAAAGAAAGAAGTACGAACGAACGATCCATCAAATCAAAATCAAAAAAAAAAAAAATAAAAAAACCAACCCAATCCAACTTATCCCCCCCCCCAATCAAATAAAATAAAATTTAGCTAAAATTTCTCCTAATTTTTGCTCAATAATTATCAATACAATCAACTCGACCTTCATATTATTGTATTGAAATTTTTGATTTTGTTTTGTTTTAACACAGGTTTTTTTTTCCATTTTGATTTTTATTTTAAATAAAAACGTCCTTCTGAAAGAAAAAGAGAGTAACGAGACTATATATAACCTCAACTCCACAAATCACATCACATCACATATTATATCATGTCAACGTTTCGAAAAACTTTTAAGAATCAACTGAAGAGATTCAACAATAGCCATAATGGCAACTCCAATAGCACATCCACTTCTGCTGAATTAACCAATTTAGTTGAAATGTTTCCTGATTGGGAAGCTGATGAATTGCAAGGTTTATTATCAGAAAATGATAATTCATTAGAAATTGTCATTGATTTAATAGTTAATAATAAAGTATCCAAATGGGAACCAATTAAAAAAGAAAAGCATAAAAAGAAAGACAATACCATTGAATCCCAAGATGGTACTACTACTTCAACATCTAATAATGTCAATTCAAATAATAATAATATAACCAACGGCAGTGCCGGTGCAAATTCGGCTTCAACATCCGGTTCCGGTTCTTCTTCAACTGGTCCTTATTCATCAGATAGAAAATCTAAATCTGCAAAACCGCAATCTTCTAGACCTCCTAAAAAACAATATTCAAATGCTAATTATAAGAAAGGTGGAGAAAAACCAACAGCTGAAAAATCTAAATCTTCAGCATCTACTGCTCCATCTACTGCTTCTACAACTACTACATCTACTGTGAAAGAATATACTCCAGTTACAAACTCTTGGGCCGCAGCTTTGTCCAATGATAAACCAAAGAAGACCCAACAACAACAACAACAACAATCACAAGAAGAATCTGAACCAGTGGAACATAAAGATGAAGAAGAAGTTGCACAACAAGAAGTACAAGAAGAAATTGTAGCTGAAATAGACAATAACGCCGATGGTGAAAAAGAATCTCAAGAAACCATTCCAGAAACTTCACAACCTCCAATAGAACAATCTAAACCTGTATTAAAAGAAGCTGCAATTCCTGAACCAAAACAAGGATCTTGGGCTTCTGCCATCACCCCAAAAACCAAACCAAAAGCTAAACCAGTTGCCAAACCAGCTCCAGCTCCACAACCAGAACCTCAACAACAACCACAAGAAGAATTAGAGAAAGAAAAAGAACCTGTTGTTTCAGAACAAGCACAACAAGAACCTGAAACTATAGAAGCTTTTGTTGAAGAAACTGTTGTTGAAGTTAGTCAATCTATTCCATCTGAAGAACCAATAGAAACTCCAGTTGCTACTGTTACTGCTACTGCCACTGAATCTTCTATTGTTGATCAACAACCTCAAGTTGTCTTGCCATCTACTCAACAACAAGTCAATTCAGTTGGTATTTCTTTCGGTTCATTATCAATTCAAGAAGATTCTAAAGATGCTGAACTTCCAAGAGAAGATGTCGTTGCTGATCAAACCACTCAACAAGAACCACAACAACAACAAGCCCAACAACAACCTCAACAACAACAACAACCAATTCAAGAACAACAACGTTATGGATTGTACAACCAACAACAACCATCTCAACAACAAAGATACCAACAACAACAACAACAACAACCTCAACAACAACAAACTGCTTACCAACAACAAAACCAATACACTAAGCAACAACAACAACAACCAATTCAACAACAAACTGCTCAACAACAACAACAACAACAACAACAGCAACAATATGATTACTACAATCAATATCAACAACAATATCCACAACAAACTGCCCAACCAGGTGCTCAATTTGGTGGATATCCAGGATTTGATTACAGTGGTTACAATCAACAAGCCTTTGCTGCTGTTGCTGCTGCTTCTCCAGCTGCCAACCATATTGCTACCCTTGGTGGATCTGCTGGTGTAGCTGGTGGTTATGGACAATATGCTCAACAAGCCGGTTCTACTGATTCATCTCACAGTCCAATTACTAACCAATCTAGTTTGCAACAACAACAAGCTGCTGCCGCTGCTGCTGCCTTGAATGCTCAACAACAACAAGCACAACAGCAACAACAACAACAACAACAAATGCCAACTCCATTTGGTTATCCAGCTTACTACAATTACTACTACAACAATCCATATTTTAATGCTGGTGGTTTGGGTTCAACTGGATTTGGCGCTCCACAGCAAGGTAACCAACAACAACAACAACAAGGTGGTCAACAACAACAACAACCAACTTCATCTTCTTCTCAACAACAACAAAGTGGTCAACAACAACAACAACAACCACAACAACAACAATCCCAAGTTCCATCATCTAACCAACAAGGAAGTATGGGAAGTAATGGATTTGGTGCTCAACAACAACAATACTACAATCCAAATCAATTCAACAATAGATATCCAGGTTATTCTTATCCACCACAACAACAACAGCAACAACAACCAGGTGCTGGTCAAACCCAACCAGGTTCCCAATCTGCTACCAATTCAGAAGGTGCCTCTGAAGGTCAACAGCAACCACAACAATCACAATCACAACAACCACAACAACAAGGACCTGGTATTCCTCAACAACAACAGCAACAACCTGTTCCTCAACAACATATCATGCCACAATATGGTGGATATCAACAATATCCTCAATATGGATATCAAGATTCCAATCAATACCGTGGTGGTGGATGGTATTAAAAGAGGGATTTCAATTCATTTAAATTGAATTTCATTTTTTGATCTGATATATTAAATTTCTTTTAATGTGAATTTTTATTTTTGTTAAAGAGGACTAATTAGAATTAGAGATTATATAACGATATTTGTTGTTGATCGTTTTTGATCAAGTTTTAAAAAAGGACAATTAACAAACAAACACAGAAGAAGAAGAAGAAGATAATACAGATTTGAATTTTGAAAATTTAGATGGAAAGAAATGAAGAAGAAAAGAAGAAAAAAAACAAAAAACATATATTTGTTCTTATATTATTATATTATTATTATTATCATTATCATTATCATTATCATTTATTTTATATTATATTTATATATATAGTTGTGTATTTTAAATTTAACAATTTTTTTGGAGGTTATATATATCTATACTTACTTTAGATTTCGATCTGAAAGATAATGGGGTTGTGAGGTAAAATCGGTTTTCCACCAATTCCAAGCATACTCAACTCCTCTCCCTCACTGCTCCAGTATATTTCGTATCCTTTAGTATCACTCTTTCTTCAGTATTTCCTACTCAGATCAAAAGCCAATATACGGTTTTAACCCAGGTCTTAGCAGGGGTGGTTATTATTGATTATTGATTATTGATTATTAAATATCAATAACCTCCTCTTCCTCTCTTCCTCTTCCTCTTCCTCTTCTTCCTCTTCCTCCTCGGACAGAACTAACTAACTAATTAACTCTATAATGATAACAATATGGGGATGGAATATATTTTTTTTGCAGTATATACGTTACGTAATCAGCTGTTGCAAAAATAATGTAAAAAAACTTCTCTCCCCCTCCCCCTACGTCAACCCTCCCTTTTTTATTATTATTATTATACCCTATTTAGTCAGTATATATCAATTCAGAGATATATACTGACTGTATCTTACTAAGGGGGTGTGCGATAGGTTGTGTTATTGTTATGTTACAAGTTATAGATGGTTTGGATGAGTTTGATTTGGTTTCAGGGGACAGAAGGAGAGAAGAGAAAAAGAACTGGGGTGCAGTTAAGAACGTGGATTTCGATATCATTTGTTACAACACACAAAAAATGAACGACACATATTATCACAAACTAATACTAAACTCTCCCATATTAAACGGTAGTGTGTGTGTGTGTGTGTCTTTTTTACAAGTGGGTGGTAGATCCCCAAAAAGGCAAGATAAACTTAAATACACATCTTGTTTCAATACAGTATGTTGCGTCAGTCAACAGTTCAACAGTTCAAGACACACAAACAAACAAAAAAAAATGACAGTAAGAATAATGACAGAGGAACAATTCCGACAGAAAGATAAAGTCGGCTGTAAATTTATCCACCGTAGTATACAAGAACTAAATACACATTATATTACAGTGAAATTTTTTAATTTGTCGCAGTTGTACATAATATTGTCGCACTTGACAAATAAATTTGTCGCTTCTTGTAAAAAAAGTTGTCGCTCTTTAGTAAGAAAGTTGTCGCTCTTTACAGAACAAGTTGTCGCAGTTGACAAAGAATGTTGTCGTTAAATTTGTATGACAGCTACATAGTTAAGGTGCGACAAAATTCTTTGTCAACTGCGACAACTTGTTCTGTAAAGAGCGACAACTTTCTTACTAAAGAGCGACAACTTTTTTTACAAAGAGCGACAAGATTATTTGTCAACTGCGACAATATTCTTTGTAATGTGCGACAATATTCTATACAACTGCGACAAATTAAAAAATTTCACTGTATAATATGTGAGAATGTGAATTGGGTCACGTGTTATTAGGGGGAGAAGAAAGGAGTATACGTTGTATAAATTATTTGTTTGTTTATAATATGTAAGTTTTTAGTAAGGGAGAGAAGAAGAAGAAAATTAATGTTAGTCGTGTATTTGTGAACAATATTATGCATATGTGCACTACTAACAAAATAGTATAGTGTGTTGTTGTTGTTGTTGTTGTTTTGGGATTTTTTTGGGTGGGTGAGAGTATTTGTGGTGGTGCTGGTAGTGGTGGTGCTGGTAAACCCACTCACTAAAAAATCCCTCACTAAAAAAAAATAAGTACCAAAGCAATTCTCTCTCTCTCTCACTATAAAAAAATTTTTTCTCTACTGTCTTACTCTCACTCTTTTTTTCTCACTCTTTTTTTTTTTGTTAACCAACAGTATACTAAATACAACTACTGCTAGTTTACTTACTAACTAACTTACTACCACTGTTAAGTATGTATACAATTTTTATTACTATTATACTATTAAGATAACAAAGTGAGAACACCAATAAATTTTTTTTCTTCTAATCACTTTAATACCAACTACACCATCATCATCAATACCATCAACACCATTAACAAGAATTGATTCTTTTTGTTTGCTTTGCTGTTTTTCCCCCCCTACAATTGGTTGTCCAAAAAAAATTTAGTTGTTGTTGTTGTTATTTCCCACCATTCCTTTTACCACTTACAATCTATCACACATACATACAGAGAGAGAGAGAGACAAACAAACAATGGGTTGCAAAAAAAAAAATTGATCGCTTCAATAACTTTCAATCCCATTAATGAATACACTGTTGGTTATTTATTACCAAGTCAGACATTTCCCAACAATCTTTGAATTGATTGGTCAATTGGACAACTGACGGAAAATGGAACAGGATTTTTTTTTTAACACTAATATTACTCCTATCCCTATTCTTATCCCTATTCTATCTTAACTTCCCCCTATTGCATACACATGGTGGTTAAAAAAACGTGATATTCATATCATCTTTTGACTGTTACTGTTACTGTCACTGTTGCTACAACTACAACTACAACTACAACCAATACCATGGATTGTTTAATTGATTATTTAATTAATTAATTGTTTTTCCGTTTGGGGCTGGCTGAATTTTTTGTTTTGTTTTTTGTTTTTGGGGGGAAAGGAATTTTGCTGTCAGTGAGTGAATTTTTTTTTTTTGCTGTTGCTTTTTTTTGTTGTTTTAGTTGTGTGACTGTTTTGTTTGTCTCCCATTCTTACTCCTACTCCTCCTTATTCCCTTTCTCCTTTATGGTTTGTTTGTGTGTGTGTGTGTGTGAGAATATGTGAAAGTGGTTAATTCTACACGACCTTTTTTTTTTTTTCGCCACTGAAATCCGCAAACCGTAACAAGAAGAATTTCACCTGTTTTTGGTAAGAGAGAAAAAAGAGAAGAGCGAGAACAGAAAAAACAAGACTATGTTTGGCTTATCTGCAGGAAGTCGCGTTATTTTTTTGTTAAGTTGTTAAGATTAAGTGACGTTTTTGTGGATTGTTTATATTTCGACACCTAATTTTTGCGGTGTTGTGGTTTTGTTGGTTGATGGAAAAGAAAGAGTATTTATTTATCATTAGATCCCTTTCTATGGTTTGGTTTTTTTTATAACTGTTTTCACTTTTTTTCTTTTTAGTCTTTTCTTTTATTTTATTTCTTTATTACTAACAACCAACCCATTAGTTTAAAAATGTCTACTACTGAAAGAAAGAAGGCTTCTAGAAAGAAGAAGGACCCAGATGCTCCAAAAAGATCCTTGTCTGCTTACATGTTCTTTGCTAACGAAAACAGAGACATTGTCAGAGCTGAAAACCCAGGTATCACTTTTGGTCAAGTTGGTAAATTGTTGGGTGAAAAATGGAAGGCTTTAACTCCTGATGAAAAAGTTCCATATGAAAGCAAAGCTGAAGCTGATAAAAAGAGATATGAAAAAGAAAAAGCTGAATACGCTAAAAAGAATTCTGCTTAATTGTATTCTACTTCAACTTACTCATATTCATCATCATCCCACAATTGATTTGATTTGATTTGATTTGATTTGATTTGATTTGAGAGATGTGAGATCAGAGAGAGATAAGATATATAATTGAAAAATAAAGAGAAATCATCAAAAAAAAAACGGTTATGTTGTTATTGTATTGTATATTATCATCATCTTTATTGAAAATTTTTTTTATTAATTTCCTTTATCCTATCTTATCTTAGCTTGTCACCATCCTTAGTCCTGTTAATTTTTGTTAGTTTATTTGTTCATTTGTTTGAATTATTATTATATTTACTGTCTTTTTTTTTTAACTATTATTATTATTATTTGTAACTGTTGATTGAATAAAAGTTGGCATTAATATATATATTGATTGCTATCTTTTTATTTCATATTTAACTATTTTTTATTTGTAGTTTATTTAGTTTTCTAACTATTTGAATATATCTTGTTTTATTATTATTATTATCATTATCATTATCATTTATGATTAACTTATTCGCCTCAATTGCTTTGTAATTGTAATTGTTATTGTTATTGTATTCAATACACCAAATGATGTGTAATGTACGCCTTTTAACAACAGGCGTGTTTCTATTATTTTTCTTACGTGTTTGTGTAGTATTGTTGAATAAAGTATCTATGGTTCAATTTAGTTGAAAGTTGGTGATAATTTGTTCTGAAAAAAAATATTTTGCAACTTAATTGACATTTGATGATGTATTATATATGCAACAACGAAACCCTCCTACACTTCCCCTTATTTTTTTCAAAATAAAATACCTACATTACATCTAGCATATATAATATAATACCTACTGAATGATTTATATTTCAAGTCTTTTATATATATATATATATTTTTCATTTTATTCCTAATTGGGTATTCCACCCGATGGAACATAAATTTCCCAACGAAGTGTAAGTGCAGGTACACCCGGAAATTACTAATAGAGAGAGAAAGGGAAAAGACAGAGCGTGGATTTTTCCGATTATAAATTAATTACAACCATGATCGCAACCACACTGCACCAACTATAAATCACACACTCTTTCCTCACTAAACTTATATACAGAGAATTAGAAGCAATTAGAGGAGATCATCTATTATTCCAATCATGTCAAAATTACCTGCTCCATATTATAATGATGATAAATCATCATTTGCTTATCCAACTGTGAATAAAAGATGGCCAACAATTATTCAAGGAGCAATTGATGATGTTCAAAAAGAAATTGATTCCAATCCTAATGAATCTATTATTGGACAAAAAATAATTCAACAATTAACAACACTTAAACAAGATTTTGCAAATGATGGAATTGTACGTGAATTTACCAATGAAGAAGTAAAAATTAATCCTGATTTGAAATATTATAATATTAATTTACAAAATTTAAATAAAATTAAAAAAGTAACTTGGAAAACTGGACCTTGGTTATATTTAGAATGTTATTTATATCAATTTATTAATAATTTTTTTATTAATTCCAATACCAATGAATTTTGGCAAAAAAAATTTGATATTTTTGAAAATTTAAAAACGAAAACATTTAAACAATCAGAACATGGAGTATTGGAATTATGTAAACGATATGAAATCTTATCAAAACAATTAGGAGATGCTGATAATGAAGCTTTAGAGTTATTATTTAAAGAATTTATTGATATTTCATTATGGGGAAATGCAACTGATTTATCATTATTAGCAGGTAATGTTACATTAGAAGATATTAAATCAGTTCAAGGAGCTGAAGTACGTAAAAAGAATGAAGAAAAAATCTTGGTTAATGATTTACCTGAAGTTTGGAAACAATTACAAAATTCTAAATCAACTAATTCTTCAAAAGGAAGAAGGGTGGATGTTGTTTTAGATAATTCTGGATTTGAATTATTTGCTGATTTAATCTTGACTTTATTTTTATTAGATTCAAATTTAGTTAATGAAGTTCATTTACATTGTAAAGAAATTCCATGGTTTGTTAGTGATACAATGCCAAAAGATTTCCAAGATTTATTACATCAATTAAATGATGAAGGGTTTTTTATCAATATTCATAAGAATAATCATGATTCCAAAGCAATTAAATTAGTTCATGATGAAATTGAACAATATTATCAATCAGGTAAGATAATTATTAATCATGATCCATTTTGGACTTTAGATTATAATTATTGGGCTATTTCTTCAAATAAAAATTTTGAACCATTATTTAATGAATTACAACAATCGGATTTAATTATTTTTAAAGGAGATTTGAATTATCGTAAATTAACTGGGGATTTACAATGGGATACAACAACTCCTTTTGAAATTGCAATTCAAGATTTAGCAACTTCAGGATTACCTATATTATCATTACGTACATGTAAAGCAGATGTTGTTGTTGGATTACCTCAAGGTATTAATGAAAAATTAATTAAAGAATATCATGATGCAGGAAATGAAAATGGTAGATTATGGAGTAGTTCTGGTAAATGGGCAGTTATATCCTTCAATAAATAAATAAAGTAAATTAAATAGAAAATATCATTACAATATACATTTTTTCATAGATATAGAACATACATTTATATATATATATATATATATACGTTAATTGAAGTTTTAACTAGAACTTCACTATATATCACCAGCTTTTCTTGAATTACAAGCAACAATTTTAAATTTATCAACATTCAATTCCAAGTCTCCATTATCTTTATCTTTATCTTTATCTTTTCCATCCTTATTATTACCACTATTATTATTCCCACTATTCCCACTATTATCTTGATCTTTTGAAACATCATTTAATTTAATTATAACATTTTTAATTATAAATGTCCAAACATCATCACAAAATCGATAGGTATCTAAATCACCTTTAAAAACTAATTTTGATTTTGCTAAATTATTTTCATTTTTTAAATTTTCTGCTATAATTCTATCAAAATTATTTAATATTCTATTCGCCAATTGAGGTTGAATTTTTTCATCGGAAATTAATGTATCTAATGCATCGGTTAATGTAACTCCAATGGTTGATCTTCTGTATAATTCATAATAAGCTGGGGCTGACATTGTGAGATATATGAAATATGTGATATCTAATGTGAAGGTATATGTAAAGGGATATGAGAAAAGGGGAGGAGGTAGATTGGGTGTAGTTATGGGGTGGGTTAAGGTTTGATTGGTTGATTAGTAATTGTGGTTTGCTGTGTTGGATGGTGATAATTACTTCGTTTTCTCTCTCTCTCTTTTTTTTTCGTTGTGTCAAGAAATTAGGAAAACTCACACGACTCATTTATTTAATAGAATAAAACTATCAAATATCAAATATCAAATCATTAGCCCCCCCGTTTTTTTTGACATTGTCACAACAAGCCAAAATTTGTTTACTTTCAAGATGACAGATATTAATCATAATCAATTAACTGTATCTGAAAAATATAAACTTGCCATTTCAACATTTGAAAAACTTATAGAAAATCCCACTGAACGACAAGATTCCTTGAAGTATCAAAAATCTTTAATTTCTTTATTAAATGAATTTGAAATTATTTTAAATCTTGTTAATCAATTAAGTTTATTTAGTGATAATGAAAAACTTGAAGAAATATCAACGAATTATATCCCATTTTTAAATGTATGGTATTATATTGCTATAATATATTCAAAAATTATGATTAAAAATAAAAATAGTGATGAAATTGATGTGAGTTATAAATTGGAAAATTTAAAAATTTCAAAAGATTTTATATTTAATTATCTTGAAAATTTATCTAATTATGAAATTTTAAATTTAAATCAAATTAAGAAATATCAAATATTAAAAAATGGAGAGAAATATGAAATTGGACCTATGAATAATCGGAATGAAAAAATTGAAAATTATAAATTAGAAAAATCATTAAAGGAAAAATTATCAATCTTAAATGAAACTAATGGAAATGTGAATAGATTTGATGATGAAATTATTCGTGTTATTTATATTGATCAATTGAAATTATTTAGTTTAAAATCATTTAATTTTTTGGATTCAATAAATATGGAAATTGGAGTCTTACAAAACCGACCAACCCCATCATCATCTACTTCATCATCTAATAATGATAAACGTGAAAAACCAACAAAAGAGAATGATTATGGATTTACAACTAAATTAGAATCAAAACCTAAATTATCTTATTCAATTAATGATCTTATAAATAAACAAGGAAAAATATTACAACCATTTACAATTACATCTCAAAAGGATTCAATTAGGAAAAAAGTATTTGGAACTGGTCAAGTATTACCTTCAATGACAGTTGAAGAATATTTAGATTATGAATTAGCAAATGGTAAAATGATGAAGGATGAAGTTAAAGATAAACCAAAACTTAGTGATGATGAATTTGATGAAGAAGAAGAATTGGAAAAAAGAAGATGGGATGATTGGAAGGATGAAAATCCAAAAGGTGCCGGTAATATGAAAGCTAATATTGGATAAGACTAATAATAGTACATTGACAAAGTGTAAATATATTAGATGTATGTATGTATGGTAGTATTTTTTTTGCATCTATATAAATGTTGATAAATCATTATCTAAATCTTTTAACCATTGTAAATATTCAATTTTCATATCATTTAAAGTTATAATTTTACGATTTTCATCATCATTTTTAGAAGAATATTTTAAAATCCATTTATCTTGATCATCAATAATACTTTTAAAAATATTAAGAATAATCATATAAAGTTCTAAAATCTTTAATTTCACTTTTCTTTCATATCCTAAATTAGTATTGCTGTTTCCATTGGTATCATTATTTTCCGATTGAAATCTAGTTATGAATCGATATAATGCTTCAATTGCACCTCTCTTATCTCCCAAATTATCATCTTGATCATCATCTTGTACTTTGTTATTTGCTCCAAATAATCTCCATGAATATAAATATTCATAAATTTTTAAGGATTGAGATAATGATGCTTCATTTGCAATTGAAAGTATGATAGAATCAACAAGGGAGAAATATTTTCTATAAATTGAATAACCATCATCATATTCATCAATTTTTTCCTTTTTATGATCATGGTTTGGAAAAATAATTTGTAAATTCAGTTGAAATACAATCTTGGTTATAAATTTAGTAAATAATTTTTCAAAATCATTTGCTGTGGTTAAATTATTTAAACATCTTGTTGTTGTATCATAATTGGAAATACTTAATGATAATTCAAATAAATTAAGATAATATTCTTCTTGTATTTTGCTATCATTGGTTGATTCATTATTATCAATTGCTAAAACTTCAAAACTTGATGCAATTTCAATAAATCGGGTCTCACATTCCACGCTCTTGTTATTTAATTTAATTTGTGATTGGGTTAATTTTGCTAATCCATGGAAATATTGTGATTTTGTTAAATTGGTGTTGGTGGTGGTGGTAAATAAAACATCCAAAAATTGTTTCAATTGTTCATTATTATTCAATTGTTCATTATTATTCAATTGTTCAAGTTTATCTTTAATTTGATAGATATTTTGGAAATCATCATACTCTTTAAATATATTATAAAATGAATTAGCATCATTGGTAAATAAATAAATTAAACCAATTAAAAATTTATCCACAATATTATCAATATTCAATTTATCAAAGAATTTCTCTTTCAAATAAAATCCTTCATTATCATTAATCAATTCAATAATAACATCAGTTAAATATTCACTGTTCAAAACATCATTATATAAATAATCAAACCCTTCATTTAATTGGGAATTATTTATAAATTGTCCCAATTGTGATCTATTATTACCTTGTGACACAACTGATTTCCAAAATATAGAATCTTGCAATTTACTAATGAATTTAGTTTCAACTTTATCCGTTATCAAACAAGTGTCAAATACAACATCCAAGACTTTATAATTCCATAACGAGTTACGAATTTCATTAAGTAATTCAACGATTTGATCATTGGTTTCACATATAAGTAACAATATTATTAAATCCATCAATAAACCTTCATGAGATGATATAATATTCTTGAAAATTACAATTGTAGATATCTTATTGAAAATTCCCAATTCTTTTCCATTATTATCAGTAGTAGTAGTAGCAGCAGCAGCAGAATTGCTGTTGATCAATTCAAATCCACTATTGTTAATCAAAGATTTGACAAGTTCAACTGCATCAGGAATACGTTCCAATTCTCCAAGAATAGTTTGTATTTCCAAAGGAGTTAATTTACCTTCAATGAATTTTGTAAACAACAAGGTCATATCATCTCCAGATAGGTTATTCTTATTCTTCGTCTTCAATTGTAATAACTCTTCATATAATTTGTGATAACTTCTAGCAGAAACGACAGTTCTCAACTTGTTGAATATACCCATTAATTTCCCATCAGGACTGGATAATGTTTTGTTAACAAATGCTTCAAAATAATTTGAAGTACGGAAAATACCATATCCATTTACATGTAAGGTCAAAATTCTATCAGAAAATAATGTCAATGATAATGCTTCATCACTTAATTTCTTAAATTCATCACATAATGATTGTAATTTAAACCAATAAATCTTTGCTGCTGTTTCAGACGTACTTTGAGTTTTAATGATATCCTTAGCAACTTGACGAATATTATCAGTAATGACAACATCAGAATTCCAATGTTTACTTAAAATTTTAATTGATGTGGAAACAATTAATTCATCATAAGTACCGGAATTGAAAATCTTATTAATATAATATTCCGATTCATGATAAGCAGAAATATCTTCATCACCAATTTCCAAATTACCTGGATGAGAAATATTGATGGATAAAATTGAACCGGTGGATAAACTTATAGAATATTTAACCAAGATTGAAGAAGTATTGGATTTCCACAAGATATGATATTCCAATTGTTGTTGATTTTGATCACCAATTGTTATTTCAAGTTCGTAATCCTGTATGAACCAAATTGTATTTTGAAAAGTAGATTCATGATAGAAAATATCCGATGAAGATAATAAACTATTTGGAACTTCAGGTTGGAATGAAAATTCAGATAACTCTTTAAGTTTCAATTCATCAAGTTCAAAAATCTTAAAGGCAAACATACTTTTAGTAGCATCACCTGTTTTGGTACTGATGAAAAACGTAATATATTGTTTACCATTGTATTCAAATAATTTGAAATATTTGTTTGGAATAGCAGCTAACCAAGTATCATCATCAGAAAGTGGAATTGATTGTAAATTCTGATGGGTTTCCAATTGCCAAACTTTCAAGACTTTATTAACCGATAAGGTTAAAACCAAATCATCAATCTTAACAACATCAACAATTGAATTTGATGAAATACCTTCCAAGACAATTTCTTTATTCTTGTTATTACCACCCCTTGGACCAAAAAGGCCAAAAAATGATAGCATATGAGTTTGTTCTTGGAAATTACTAACAGTGAATTCACCTAAAATATCTTGTCTTTTAAAATGTAATAATCCACCATCTTTCAATGAAACAATCAAATTTAATTCATCCAAATGTTTTAAGAAATATGGTGCTGATCTTAATTCAAATGAATAAGGAACAGTGATTTGTCCCCAAGTTTCAAAATTATTCAACGACAATTTTTGATTCAAAACAAAATTATCAACAGAAATTTTCAAGGTTACAACTAAATAATTTTCATCAATAAAGTCAATCAATATATTTTCATCCTTAAATTGAACCGTAACACAATTGGTAGAAATAATTGGATGTGGTAAATCAAAGATAATATTTTGAAATTTGAATCCAATTCCATTTACTTGGAATTCCAATGGGGTTAGAATAATGGTTTTTAAATCATTTAATACCGACACAGAAGCTGCATTGACAATGGATCGTGGTGAAAACCTTATGATACTACCAAATGTGGCAGTTTGTTTCTGGAATTCAACATTTGGTGATGATTTTGACAGTGAGGATGTAGTAGTGTTGTTGTTGTTGTTGTTGTCCGATGGATAAGTGAGTGGTAATTGGACATGGTAATTAAACAAACTATCCTTATAACCCACTATACTAGACGACGAATATGATACATCCATTGCAGTAGAACCTTTGAGACGGGGAAGTATATGGATGTGGTTTTCAACTTGATTTGTTTGGCTTGTAATATACTTATTCACAATAAGAAAAAAATCTCTTCAGTGATGTTCTGAGATTTTTTTTTTTGCTGTGGTTGAAATTTTGTTGATAGTTTTCCACTTAACTCTTCTATCAAATCTAACCAAACAAGACAAACAACTCAAACCTATTGAATTTAATCATGTCATCTGTCGTGTATTATAAGTTCATACATCAAAAGAATAAAGACGTCATACATTTTGATGGGACTTCCATTAGTGTATTTGATTTGAAACGAGAAATCATCTTGCAAAATCAATTAGGTTCAGGACAAGATTTCAACTTAAAATTATATCATTCAGAACAACCAGATCAAGAATATGAATTAGATCAAGATATTATACCGAGATCAAGTTATGTATTGGCAAAAAGATCCCCAGCATTTTTAAAACTGGGTAAATTTAATAATGCTCTGAGATATGTCACAGGTAAACCAAGAATCAATCGAAAGGCGATTTCTTCGACATCAAATGCAAATTCTCATGCTGCAAACATTTCCACACCAACACAACCATTGGATGAGAATGCCACAGAGGAAGATAGAATTAAATTGATGTTTCAAAATCAAAGTAATGCTTGGGAGCAAACACAGGAGGATTTATCACATCATAAAATGGTGTTCCATAAACCAACAGCACCAAATGCTTCTACAAAACAAGATGATCACCCTCCCCCAGGTTATATTTGTTATAGATGTGGTAAAAAGGATCATTGGATTAAAAATTGTCCGACAAATAATGATCCTAATTTTGAAGGTAAAAAGATTATGAGAACTACAGGTATTCCAAGATCATATTTGAAAACCATTTCAAGAGAAGAAGTTGAGAATAAGAGTAATTCCTTGACAACCAATGATAATGGAGATGTAGTGGATACTGATGGTAATGCAATTTTGATAACGGATGATGGTGAATATGCCATTGCCATGGCAGATTCTAAAACATGGAAGAATTATCAAGAGAAATTACAAAATGCAGCATTGAAATCCAAACGTGAATATGAACAAAAATTAGTTGCAGCTGTTGAACAAGATAAGAAATTTGAATTCTTGGATCCTTTGTCGGAAACCAAGAAAGTATTGACACCACCAATTGTCATGACTCCATGTTGTACAGATATTTCCAAATTACAAAAAATGAAGAATTTCAATTATAATCAACTTCAATTGGAGAGGGTATTGATTGATAATGAATTTCATTGTCCAAATTGTGGTAAAGATGATGCTTATATAGATAAGTTGATTCCAAATGAAGAACTAGAGAAACAATTGAAAGAATATATTGAATCCAAAGAAGCTGAATTGAGTATAAAAGATCCAAGTAAACGATCCGCCAATGAGATGGAAGTTGACGGTACATTAAAAGAACCCGATGCAAAGAAACAGAAATTAGACCAAACCCCACAACCACAACCACATCTACAACAACAACAACCAGTAATGTATCCACCAGGTTTTCCATTTGCTATACCACCAGGAATGCCAATCCCTCCACCTGGTTTCCCAATGGTTCCACCTCCTGGGTTTATGCCACCCCAAGGTGGACAAAATTTCAACCCTAATCAATTCAATGGTAATAATCAATAAAAGTAGTAATTTGAATAAAGTAGTAATTTGTATAAACCCTAATTAATGTACACCTGTCACGTGCACCAGTTCAGAATTTTTTTTTTGTTGTTCGCTTTGCCAATTTGTTATAAAAGAAGAAGAAAAATTTTTTCATTTGTCCATCACTTTCATTTCTTTCTTTCTTTTCTTCTTCTTCCTATTAGATTCTTTAATAAATACCATTACTAATTATTTAACAGTATGTTTCATATTTGCTTATTTATTTATCTATTGATGAAAGAGAACATATTTATATATATAAGGATGAACACGAATAATCATTTAAACTAGAGTCTGTGACCTTTTGGAATGATCAGAACATTATTTTATGCATGGCTTTCTGAACCTATATTTATAAGTTTTCAAGATAATGAATTCCGAATTATTAGACCAATTTAATACTAACTAATTGCAATAGATTTAATGTATGTTTTATTATTGTTATTGCTTATGAATTGCTGAGAATATTTCTTTCGTTATTTTGCTTTTTTTTTAAATTCTTTTATGTGTTATTATTATGATGATTTAACAAAAACAAAGCTGGAATTACTGGCTGATATCTTTATGATTGACAAAGTTTTTGCACCTTACGCTCCTGATACATATATCACAAAAGAAATATAGATATATTAAAAAAAACAATGAAACAAGGAAGAAATTATTATTGTGTTTGGAGACCATTTTACTAACTATTAATTGATTTATAGTGTATGTTTTTGAATTCATATCTAAACAAAAATTGATTTAAACTTTATTGTTGATAATTTATTTTGTATGAATAGGATGAATTATTGCACTGGGCACTGAATATTTCATGAGTGACAATGCATTTTAGGTGGGCCTCAGAAACCCAACCGTAACTGATTCATTTCATTTAATTTAAGGTTAATTAATTATTTGGGAAAAGTTAATGAATAATTTTTACTAACTTTGAACAAACTTAAAGAGTATGTATTTAATAATTTCAAGATCCTAAGAATATATATACATCTATATATATACCAAGATTCTTTTAATCTAATTTGATTTTTTTTAGAGTGATGATTACCTAGATGACGAGTCAGAACTTCGGGTTTCCCGTTGATGACAACCTTTATTTTTTACCATTCATGCAATTCTGATCCTAAAAAAAATTAGAACATTCTTGTTTTTTAATTATTGGTAATGGTTTAATACTAACTATTTCATCTAGGAAACATTTTTTATCAATTCTTTCATTGTTCTTACATTTGGAAAGTTTTTTTTTTGGGATTTTAATGAATCTTCAATGATCATTCTTTTGTAATGATTTTTAAATTAAATATGATGAAATCTATAAAAAAATTGACAAGCATATGTCTGATGTTTTCATTTGAAGATAAACCTTATGTCTGATTTAATTTTTTATTGAAGATTCCACTAAAAACCTATAAATAGTGTTTCTAGAATTGTTGGTATGATTGGTAATTGGTATTATTAGTTATCCTTTTTTAACTCCATTGATTATTCATTGGTGTATGTTTTGCAGCTCTGAATATTATCAGTTGTTAATAAATGTTTATGATGATTATACCACATTTATCACGACGGTCTACTGTTTGTTTAAGGACTGTTAATCCTTAAATGTTGATGATAATTCTGGCCTTGACCGGCCGTGGTTCCTGATACAACATTTATTAACTGATATTATAGGAGAATCATTTGCAAAAGAAATAGGATAACTATTACCACCAATACCAAAGTTCAAACAAAGCAAGCAATTCAATAAATGAATAGTATGTTAAACTTTTTATTTCTATTTTTTATTTTCACAATATGAAGGAGAACAAGAGTACATATTTTTAGTGATGATACTATAACCATTCATCTTTCCATTGAGCTTCTGGCCATGAAAAGAACTTCACTAATTCGATTTGCATGTCAGTCTGATTCCAATAAATATGTATATCTTTCCTATAGAAGATATGATCCCAAAAAAATTTTTTTTTTTTTATTTTGTCCCAATACTAACATATTCCTATTCAGTTTGTGATTAGAGTCATGGATATTCATTATTTAATATATATTTGTAATTGTTCTTTGAAAACATAAGTTGTTGTAGTTTATTTATATGTATATGTTATTATTCAATTACATTGTTCCCTCTGTCCGCCCAGATATCTATGGCGAATCTCATTGTCCCTAAGCCAAAATTCAATAATGGCAGGGCGGGAGTGAGATTCCGCGCGCCGTAAAAGTAATTCGGCATTTGGTGCGGCCAGTTGTTTTCGCATTGTTTTGTTTTGTTCGGAAGAACAAAAAAAGTGCAACTTTCGACATCAACATCGAATTCAAATGTAACTCATCTTTCTTTGGCTCATAACAAAACATACATTATTTATTTATTTCTAGAAGCTGGCCTTTTCTTTATAGTATCTTTATCATCATAATTATCATTATTACACAGATACCCTTATTGATACATACACATACCAGTTTCTTAGATCAATATATTCCCCTACAAGTAACCAAATATAATGAATCCAGCGTATTTAGATTCAAACTCCATATTCAGAAAAAGTCCATCCCAGGATCCTCCATCATATAATGAATCAGAATCAAGAATTTCATCTCCAATTTCTTTAACCCCACAATCTTCAAGATCACGAATTCCTACTACTGGTGGTAGCAGTAGTGGTAACAATGATAATGATAATACCGGATCATCATCCATTTCGAGCAAGAACAACAAGAAGAAAAATATTCCTTATAAACCATCTGCTGAACAACAACGACAAATTGATTTATTAACCAATCCTTCATCCAATTCAAGAAAACAATCACTCTTATCAAATATTGCCAAGAATTCAAGTAATGTTAGTGCTACCAGTTCTTCATCTTCAACTTCAATTGCTCGTAGTGGAAGTGGAAATGGAAGTGTAGGAACAAATGGAGTATCTACGCTTACAACAGTTACAAGTCATGGTCATACAGAATATTTTGATGTTTTACCGTCATTTCAAATGTTTCAAAGTATTTTAAAAAGAGATGATCGTCAATTTAGAGAAGATTTATCGAGTTTACCCCCTGTTTATGGTGATGTTACGAATTCTTCACCTACTCCTCCTGCTGCCACTTTATCACCTACTCAATCTAGGGATCATCAAAATTCAACCAATCATACCATTGATGAAGTGGTTAATCGATTAAATGAATATGGATTAGCTCAAGAGAGGGATAATGTCGACAATGATGAATATTTATTTGATGAACATGATGCTGCAACGGATCATAACCACCATGATCACTACCATCATGATCATCATCATCACAATAATGAGCACAATCATGATCATAGTGGTGTTGGTGGGAGTAACGACTTGACTCCAAACGCATCAAATATTAATACTCAAGTACATAATCAAAACATTGAAGTTACTCATGAAACTTATGGACATTCCCCACTTGATAATATTGATAAATTACATAAATTACCTCATTCTCCAATTGATATTCAAATTTTTGTTACCAAAAAAGTTCCCCAACCAAATGTTACTAATGAATTGGAAACCCGATTAAAAGAATATACCAGTGGAGATTTTGTTAATGGATATATCACTGTCACCAATACTTCCGATCATCCAGTTCAATTTGGATTATTTACTGTATCTTTAGAAGGAACCATTAAAGAAGTTGAAAGAAATCCTCATGCAACTGGATTACATCATAAATTTCTGAAGATTTTAATCAAGAAATTTTTAAAAATGTATGATTTAAATGCTTCTTATGGATATGTTGTTGTACCAAATAGTGCAGGTATTGAATATGAAGCATTTACTAATGATACAGTTGATGGAGCAATTATGGGATTACCTGATGATAGAATTTTACAACCAAATGTAACGTACAAGAAATTCTTTACATTTAAATTCCCACATAGATTATTAGATAATGTTTGTGTTAATTCATTGTTGCCTCATTTATTACCTCCACCTTCAATGGGAGTGGATAGAACTTGTTTTTATAATCGTGGTGAATCTATGCAATTAAATAAAGCATTAGGATATGGATTTTTAAACATTAGAGGTACACCATTATTAACAAAAGATTATGCATTTGATGATTTAAGTGTATCTTATACAATTGAAGCTAAATTTATTGATCGATTGAATTCTAAAGAACCATTTTCTCAAGATGAAATTAATAAAGATGATGAAGAATCTCAATATGCAATTTCTAAAAGTTCACAATATTTTCTTCGATTTATACCGGATTTAAAAGAACAAGTTGAATATTGTAAGAAATTTCTTGTGGGAGGATATCCTGTAAATGGGGTTGGAGGGAAATTAACTCAACAATTTTTGAAAAAAACAACTTGGAAAGATATTCATTTACAAAATATTAAAATTGAACAAGAAATTGAAGAAAAATTAAATAAATTGGAATTTAATTCGGATGAAATGAAAGATAAAAATTTAATAATTCATGATCCTCATACTATAGGAGGTGAATCAGTTGATCTTAAAAAGGTAAATGATTTTGTTGAATATAATCCTATTAATGGTTATCATCATGATTATGATGATATAAAAAATTATATGTATAATAAAATCCCAATTGAAGTATTTGGTAAAAAGAAGAAAATGATTTTATCATCATTAGTTAAAATTGGACATCTGACAATGTATGTTCAAGTTCCTGATCAAGTTATTCCATATTCATCCCCTCGATTATTAATGAAATATAATACTGGAACTCAAGAAGATCTTGCATCATCATCTACATCATCATTAGATGATAATTCTTTACGTCCAAGTTTAAGTCATATGGATGAATTATATCATAGAAAAGAAGAAGATATGATTGATTCCTTAAAAATAAAATTAGATTTTATTTCCAATGATACCAATATTCGAGCTCCACAAATTCAATCCGTTTATACCAATGTTGTTTTTTGGTCTTATAGTACTGAATATCCTATTCCATTTGAAATTGGATATGATTTCTTTTATACCAATCCGGAAAATCAAGATGAATTTATACGAGATTCAGTTGAAATCACCAAGAATAATTTACAAACCATTAAAGATCAAGTAACGAATTATATATCATTTGTTAAGGATAATAAGATTTCCTTAAGTAGAGATGCATATCTTTATTTAAAATCAATTAAAACATTAGGAGTTAAAAAAGATACCGTTAAAGATTATTTCCAACCAATAACTGATCCAACTTTATTAAACAATGAACATGATTGGAAAGTTAAACAATTAAATAATAAAAGTTTCCAATATACTAAAGATTTACAAATTCCATTAAGAACTATAAATAAAAATAATGTGAATTTATTACCAAGTTTTCAAAGTTGTCTCGTTGGAAGAATATATTGTTTGGAAGTTTGTGTTAGATATAAGGGAACTAATAATGATCAAAATGAATATGCTGATAATATAGTTAAAGTCGATATACCTATATTGGTAGGATAATTCACACATATATAAATATACATATAGACACATAGATAGAGAAATATAAATTATGAGTAATAGATATCACATGATGATGATGATGATAATGCGGATGAGAATTATTTTGTGGAGTTATAGTTTATGTAACTGTGGTGATGTAACCCAACCCTCAACCCATTGAAAATGTTAATGGAAATGATGAGTCAGATGTGGTATTGCGGTAAGCCGCACACACAATCCCAATTGAGTAATTTTATTTGAAAATTTTTCCTTAAGCGCGGGAAGATTAATTTCTCCCCAAAAACTCAAGATAAAAAAAAAATTTTCGTTCGTCCAATTTTCCCAATTTTTCCCATTCCTCTTATTTCTTTTCTCTTCTTTTCTTTTCTTTTCTTTCTTTCATTCTATTATTCATTCATTAATTAACTAATTCAATAATACTTTCTGTTGGTTATTATGATTTCCGCTTCAAAAAGATTCTTAGCTACGGCAGCTAATAAAGCATTTTCCAATAATAAATTACAATTAGATAGAGCCACATTGACCATTAAAGATGGACCAGTTTTTAGTGGATATTCTTTTGGTTCTGATAGAAATGTTAGTGGTGAAGCTGTTTTTACAACTTCATTAGTTGGATATCCTGAAAGTATGACTGATCCATCTTATAAAGGACAAATTTTATGTTTTACCCAACCTTTAATTGGTAATTATGGTGTACCTTCAAGTAGTGCCAGAGATCAATTTAATTTATTAAAATATATGGAATCACCAAAAGTTCAATGTATTGGTATTGTTGTTGCTGATGCTGCTTTGGAATATAGTCATTGGACAGCAGTTGAAAGTTTACAACAATGGTGTAAACGTTCCGGTGTGGCTGCAATTACTGGGGTTGATACAAGACAATTGGTGAGTTATTTAAGAGATAAAGGTTCTTCATTAGGTAGAATTACAATTGGTGAAGAATATGATGCTGATGAAGATGCAGCATTTGATGATCCAGGTGCGGTTAATTTAGTTCAAAAAGTTACCACTAAAGCTCCATTTCATATTGCTTGTCCAAAAGAATATTCAAAAGGTATTCATATTGCTGTATTAGATTGTGGAGCTAAAGAAAATATTTTACGTTGTCTTGTTGAAAGAGGTGCATCATTAACAGTTTTCCCATATGATTATCCAATTCATAAAATTGCTAATAAATTTGATGGGATTTTTATTTCCAATGGTCCTGGTGATCCAACCCATTGTTCAACCACCGTTGATAATTTACAAGAAACCATGGAAAATTTCAAGGATTTACCAATATTTGGTATTTGTTTAGGTCATCAATTATTAGCCCTTGCAAGTGGTGCCAAAACAATTAAATTAAAATATGGTAATAGAGCCCATAATATTCCTGCGTTGGATGTCATTACAGGTAAATGTCACATCACTTCACAAAATCATGGATATGCAGTTGATGCTTCAACTTTAAATGATAATTGGGAACCTTATTTTACTAACTTGAATGATTTAAGTAATGAAGGTATGATTCATAAATATCAACCAATTTTTTCAACTCAATTCCATCCTGAAGCTAAAGGAGGTCCATTAGATACTGCATTTTTATTTGATAAATTCTTTGATAATATTCAAGTTTACAAAAAAAATAATGGATTAAATTTACCAACTGTTGATGGTAGTTTATTGGTTGATATATTACCAAAAGAAAGAGTAGAGTAGAGTAGTGTAAAATAGATCAGACATAGAGTTGATACACAATCGGATGCGTATAGAAATTAGACGAATACAAAAAAAAAAAATTAATATTAATATTATGTGATAACAACACGTTGTGGTATGCGCACCTGATGACAAGTCATGTGATTGATTAACAGATCAGTTAATCGTATCATATCTACGCTTTGATTAAGTGATGGGAACATCTAATTATACACATAGTATATCTTAGAGGGGTTGATTGACACGGAAGTAACAAATCAAATTCTTCTTAATTTACAATAATAAGACACTTAAGAACCAACAAGGGTCTGATCAATACAATACTAATAGATACAGTACACAATCGATAATTAGTTAGACATAGAAATAGAAATAGAAATAGAAATCGTAACGCAGTCGTAACCGTTTGATATTTGTGCAGCCGATATCTTACATTCTCCAAATCACAATAATAAGTATAGTATAGTATGTTGACATTTATACACTCGGTTTTATTTTTCCTTCTCTTATAGTTCGTTTATCGATAATGGTGGTGAAGATTAGTTTCGGACATTTCCTAATTGGTCCGATAAATATTCCCACATCATGACCCTGTTCTATACGTTATGTGTCCTCCCCAGGTGTATATGTCAATAACGTGTTGTATGTGTGTGTAAGTATTTATATATTAGTGTGCCCCATAGTATATGCTTGTCGTTTAGAAATACATTGTCATTGTAACGGTTTCATGGCTGCTGCTGCTATAATGTGTAACACCTGTTACTGTTTATGCAATCAGTAAAAGAGTTCAAGAACTCAAAGAAGAAGAAAGCCTCATTTCGTTCAGTTTTGTGAATGAGTCGTGTGTAAATGCACAATTGGTAGTATTTCTTTCTTTTTTTTGAATGTATGAGTCGTTTATATCGTTTAAGAATTATGTATGCTTAGGAACGACATATACGAATGGTCTGTTCAACTAAACCCATCTACCCATCTATACGACACAAACAAAGACCTACATAGCACAAAGACAGGAGTGTTACTACTCTGTCGTTCCCTTATTACACGACCATTGATCGTTCTAAGTATGATACAGGTACGCCAGCCAAATAAAATTTTTTGTTTGGTTTGTGATTGTGTTTGTGTTTGTAGTGGGACGGAAAAGAAAAAAAGTGGAAATCATACGATGCATCTTGACGCATGTACAACCAAATAGCCATATCCCATTATTTCCCATATGTTAACATTGCCCATTGCCCACTGCCATAAGGCATAGATAATAAACTTGCATCAAAGTTTTTTAAACCATCAGATCACTCTCGCTCCCTCGTTCTCGCTACTACTTCTAATATTTTTATTATTTTTATTATCACTTACTTACACAAACGATGCTAATCAGTTGAGATGAAATATTTAATATAAATATTCCTTATATCCCATTCTTAATACTCTTTCATTTTTTTTAATTCTTACTTCTACTCTGTGTCCATACCATTCCATTCAACTGTACCCGCACCCATCTTTACTTCATATATATCTATTAAATATTCCCTTTCAACAATGGATGTATTAAGTCAATTTACTGCAAACAAAACTTCAGCTTTAGCTGATTTAATTCCAGTTCATCCAACCAATTTTGGTTCAATTTTAAAAGAAGTTGGTACTTCAAATGCCGCTTTATCTTATATTGAAAAATTATGGGCTTCCTATTATATTTGGATGGATAATGATGTTTTAGCCACTGGTTTATTATTTTTCATTACTCATGAAGCCATGTATTTTGGTAGATGTTTACCATGGTTTATCATTGATAACACCCCAGCTTTTAATAAATATAAGATTCAACCAACCAAGATTCCAACCAACAAGGAACAATGGGAATGTCTTAAATCCGTTTTAAAACAACATTTCTTGGTTGAAGCTTTACCAATTTGGTTGTTCCATCCTTTATGTGCCACTTTAGGTATTACATTTGGTGTTCCATTCCCAAGTTGGAAAATTCAAGCCGTTCAAATTACCATTTTCTTTATTTGTGAAGATTTCTGGCATTACGTTTTCCATTCTATTTTCCACTGGGGTTGGTTCTACAAAAACATTCACAAGATCCATCATAAATATGCTGCTCCTTTTGGTTTAGCTGCTGAATATGCCCATCCTGCTGAAGTTATGGCTTTGGGTGTTGGTACTGTTGGTTTCCCAATCTTGTATGCTTATTTGGCTTCAGTTTATGAAAACATTCCTTCAGTTCATTTATTTACTATTACTTTATGGGTTGTTTTGAGATTATTCCAAGCTGTTGATTCTCATTCCGGTTATGATTTCCCATGGTCTTTAAACAAATTCTTCCCACTTTGGGCTGGTGCTGCTCATCATGATGAACATCATCATCATTTCATTGGTAACTATGCTAGTTCTTTCAGTTTCTGGGATTGGTTCTTGGGTACTGAATGTGGTACTTTGGCTCAACAAAGAAGAGAAAAGAACAGTCAAACTACTGCTGAAAAGAACCATAAAAAGAATTTATAGATTACTAAACCAAAGAAACATCAAGAGATATGATTAAGATCAAACAATTACACCAATTAGAGTAATATTGCAAATAGTATAGGTAACTATTATTATCATCTTTATTATTATATGAATATATGCACAGAAACTTATTTTTTTTTTTTAGACATCGATACCAAAAATACTGATTGTATTAGTGAATTTTGCAATAACTTTTATGTAAGAGTACCAAGTAACTGTAATCAGAAGTATCTTTATATATTTTTTTGTTGCAAAATGAGATTAGGGTTATAGCCCTAGGATGTGAGTTACATACAGGAAATCGAGAAGATATGGTCGTGCATATGGCACCAATTACATTGAAATTGTATTTTTTGTTAGTAGTGTGTAGTACCAATAGGTTTTTGGGCGCGCACTCTCTGGCGGTGGATCTCTCTCCCACACACACTGCGAACGCCCTCCCACTACCGCTCTCTCTCAGTCTCACTCAGTCTCTCAGTCTCTCTCACTACCAACTATCCAGAGTACACTCACTCTTTCACTCAGACAACAATATTACCAAAGAAAAAAAAAATTCTTACAAAAATTTTTGAATTTTCATTTAGAAGGGTGTATATTCAACAACAGCTAAAGAGTATGTTTACAAACATATACATGGGTTGATAGATGTATTGAGTTTTTGGAGAATGAGGATAATGTCATGAATTAGAGATAGACTTGTTACATGGGGAATTAATTAATAGAATCATGTTAAAAAAATCAGATTGAAAGAAATTTTTCAAGATGAGTTTTACAACCAAGAGAATCAAATTCAACAATCAAAGACTACAACAAACCCACTCCGAGGTATGAATGATTATTAGAAATACTACAACCTATTCATGATATCCTATCTCATTGTAATTCCAAAAAGGTAGACTCATCGCCGTTGTCGTAGTCCTCGGCGTCATTCGTCATTCATCATCATCATCATCATCACCATCATGTTTATTATAATTATAATCCAGTTTTTTATACTAACTTTTTTATTTTAGAAAGATGTCTAGATTAAACGAATATCAAGTTATCGGTCGTCGTTTGCCAACCGAATCCGTTCCAGAACCAAAGTTGTTCAGAATGAGAATTTTTGCTCCAAACACCGTTGTTGCTAAATCCAGATACTGGTATTTCTTACAAAAATTGCACAAAGTTAAAAAAGCTTCTGGTGAAATTGTATCTGTTAATGTTATCTCTGAAGCTAAACCAACTAAAGTTAAGAATTTTGGTGTTTGGTTGAGATACGAATCTAGATCTGGTATTCACAACATGTACAAAGAATACAGAGATGTTACCAGAGTTGGTGCTGTTGAAACCATGTACCAAGATTTAGCTGCTAGACACAGAGCTAGATTTAGAAACATTCACATTTTGAAAGTTGTTGAATTAGCCAAGACCGCTGATGTCAAGAGACAATACGTTAAACAATTCTTGGCCAAAGACTTGAAATTCCCATTGCCACACAGAGTCCAAAAATCAAAGAAATTGTTCCAACACCATGCTCCAACTACCTTCTACTAAGTTATTTAGCAATCTTTTATTTGTATTGTTTCATTATTTAAGATTTTAATATAGGTTGTCTAGTAGGTTTTTAGAAAAGAAAACATGTAAATTAATTTTATATCTTTAAGTCATTTCAATAACAACTAAAGAAAAATGGGAAACAGAGTAAATCCAAAACCATTGATATAACCTTACTATTACTATTATTCTACATGATAATGTGTAATCGAATATATACGTAATTTCAAAAAGATAAAATATAAATTGATGAGTTTATTGTAATCTAATCAAAATCTTTCTCTAACCTCTACACATACTTACTTATTCTTTAAGCATCTTTTGGTTTTCTGTAAACATGATCTGGAGAAGCTTGATGAGTTGGGAAAATCAAAGTATCAGCGATAACAGTATTTGGTTTTCTAGAACAAGCAAATAAAACAACTTCAGCAACATCGTCAGGGGTCAATGGTTCAGTACCTTCATAAACAGCATCAGCTGCAGCTGTATCTCCTTTATAACGAACAACACTAAATTCAGTTAAAACTGCACCTGGATCAACTTCAATAACTCTAAGTCCAGTATCAATTGATTCTTTTCTTAAAGTATCAGTAAAACTACGAACAGCTGCTTTTGATGCACAATATCCTCCACCATTTCTATATGGAACACGACCAGCAATACTTCCAATAAATACACAATCAGCATAAGGTTTCTTTTTCAATAATGGTAAAACTGCTTGAGTCATACGAACAACTCCAATAACATTAGTATCAAACATTTCAGTTATATCTTCATCTTTTAATTCTCCAACAACTTCTTTACCTAATGCTTTACCACTATTATTGATCAATACATCCGGTTCAAATTCAGTTGGAATACCAGCAACAAATTTAGCAATTGAATCTTTAATTGTAACATCTAAGAAATCATGATGAATCTTAATATTTGGGTATTGTTTAATTAATGAATCAGATAATTTTGCTAATCTTTCTTGTCTTCTAGCTCCTAAAACTAATTTAACTTGTCCATTAGAAGCTTCAGCAAAGATTTTGGCACAGGCTTCACCAATTCCTGATGATGCTCCTGTAATAAGAATTGATCTATTAGCTAATCTTTCAGCGGCTTTTCTACCAAATGACATGATTACTTGGTTGTAGTTGAGTTGAGTTGATATAAAAATTTCACAGTTTTTTTGTCGATATTCTTCAACAATTTATATGTACTGTGAGGTGAAGTGTGTGCGTAAGTGTAAGTCAAGTCTATCGTGGGGGACGAGGGATAGAGAGAAAATTAATTTTACGCCCCACTGCGGCTCAATCTTTCCGATATTTTAATTCCGCTCTGACTCACCATACATAATCTTATAAGCACAATCAAAATTTGACTCTGATTTTGATAGATTGCAAAAAGATAGGAATCAGACGGTGGCGGTGATGATGATGATGATGATGATGATGAACAAATAAATATGATATATTCGCAATAGATCTATATTTGTGTATACTTAAAAACTCAATTGTTCTAAATTCTTAGTTAATTTAGCAGCTCCATCAACTGCAGCATTATTATCGATAGAAACTTTAGCTCTATTCATTTCTAATCCTGCCAACAACATACATGCTTTGCAAATCTTATTAGAAGAAAGATATCCACATTTCTCACATGTATTACCATCCTTTCTAACTCCCTTATTGATAGTCACTGAACCATCTGGATAAATCTCTTGTTCTTGTTTCTCATTAACACCATTTTTGGTATTGCTGTTATTCTTGTTCTTATTCTTATTCTTATATGAAGCAGTAGTTTTCTTTGGTTTCTTAGGTGCCAATACTAAATGTTCCCCACTATATATGATATCCATAATACATGAAGGTCTAATACTTTCCAATGCTTTCAATAATTCCCTTGCTGTTCCTCTAAATGCTTCTGGTGCATAAGTACATTCGGTTGAGAAATAATCCAATTTCTTATAATGAGCATATAATACAATTTCTTTTTGATAAGTATATTTAAATGGTTTTGATCTTTTAATTGGAGATCCAATTGAAGTTGTCATTATATTTGTTGAATTTTCCAATCTTGCAACATCACCACGTAAAATATTCATTAATACAGTTTCTGCCATATCATCAGCATTATGTCCCGTTACAACATGTTTAATTCCCAATTTCTCTGCTCCTCTATCAAGTGCTTGACGTCGTAATACTCCACAATATGTACAACTTGATCTTATACCTGCACATGAAACAATTTCATCCATTGTCCAATCATATAATTCCTTATATGAAACAATCTCCAATGGCATATTATATTGAACTTGATTTCTTTTAACTGTAGCTAATGAATCATCACGATATCCAATAATTCCTTCATCAATAGATAATAAAACAAGTTGTAATCCATAATCATATCGTTCATTTAAGGTTTTTAAAATTGATGCTAAAACAGTGGAATCTTTCCCACCAGATGCTCCAATAGCAACTTTTTCACCACGATAAAATAATTTATTCGAAGTAATGGTATTATGAATTTCAGTTTCAAAAACATTATAAAAACAATCTTTGCATAGTTTCATAAGGTTTTTAGGACGTTTCATGACCGCTTTTCGAGCATGACATAATTCACAAAGTGCACTAACTTTGAGTTTTTTAGGAGTTGGAGTTGGAGCAGGTGTAAGTTCTGGCATAGGTGATTTGTGTTTAGTAATTATTAATGATGATGATGGTGATGATGATGATGATGATATTGATACTTAGTTGAAAGAATTTTTTTTTTTTTTTTCAGTGGAGAGATGAGAATGACTGCAAATATCAACTCTCTACTATAAACTACGATCAACTATAAATTTTCTTACATCACTTTTCTTTGGTTTCTTTAATTCTGTAAATGAAATATATGTATAATGTAAATAATAGAGTTAAGACATAATATACAAAAATGATAATAATAATAAGAGAAAAAAAAACATATATACATGTAAAAAGAAAAAGAGACAAGTTGGTAAGAAACCAAACTTATCCTTTTCCCAATATATAGTTTTTCTTTCTTTAAAATCTTCTTTTTTAACTAAATAAACAAAAATTATGCCGTAGCTTGGAATTCATCATTATTAGAGTTGACATTAGCATATCTGAACTTATTAGAATGTTCATCAGTAATATTGTTAAATTGTTGCTGTGATTGTTGTTGTTGTTGTTGTTGTTGTTGTTGAGGTTGTGGAGTTGATTGTTGTTGAGGTTGTGGAGTTGATTGTTGTTGACCTTCTTTTTGTGATTGTTGTGATTGTTGTGATTGTTGTTGCTGTTGCTTTTGTTGACCGTCTTTTTGTTGTTGAGGTTGGTTTTGTTGTTTTTTACCATAACCATTAGATTGAGTCTTTTCATTCTTTTCAGTCAACAATTGAATCTTTTCATTCAATACAATAGCTAATTCTTGCAATTTAGATCTTTGTGGTTCAGTTGTAGAAGCAAATTTAATAAATTTACCATCTTCAATAATTTCACCATGAATTTCACTGGATTCAATCATTTTATTCAAAATACCAATAATTGTTTCATTAGAAAGTTCAAAAATTTTCAGTAATTTATCAATTGATAATTTAGTGAAAATTGATTTATAAGTGAAAATATAAGTTCTTAAACCTTCAATTTGTAATTGATTTTTCATCATAGCTAATAAATCTTCAGTATCTGGGAATAATCTCCAAATTTTAATTGAAGATAACAAATTATAACTCTTGGACCAATCACCTTTTTGTAAAGCAATAGAAGCATGAACAATATGATCTTTAATACTTTCCGGTGGACCAGTGAAAAATTGTCTATCATGGAATTCCAATTTACTCTTGAATGATTTCAAAGATTGATTTTTACGTTTTGGATCTTTATGATTATTAGCAATAGCAGCCAAAGTTGGAATTTCTATTAATAAAGAACAAGTAGTGAAAACACATTCCAATAATTCCAAATTAATATGTTGATGGAATGGTAATAATTTTTGTTTTTCAGCAACAGTTGCTTGGTTAGGGAATTTCGAACTAAATCCTTGTCCCAATAATTCCTTAGCTCTTTGAGAATTAACAATTTCATTCAAAATCTTGTGACATTCATCAATATGACCAGATCTAAAAGCACTTAAACCTAATTGAACTAAAGCACGGTTATATTGAACTTGTAAAGAAGATTCAGCAGAATTGATGTTGGCATAGAATTGAGAAGACAAAAATAATTCTTTGGCTTCTTGGTATTGATTATTAACAGCATAATAGTAAATGGAGAATAGTATAGCTTGTTTACCGTAGATTTTGTTTTCTTGTTCTTGCAAAAATTTGGATAATCCATCAATAACTTGATTTGGAGCGGATCCTTTAGCAACAATAGCAGATTCTTTCTTGATATGTTTCCAAGCTTCTTCTTCATTAGCTTTAATCAATTGGTTTGGTTTGTAGTAAACATGTTCCAATCTTCTCAACACAATTCTGGCCAATTGTTCGCTTTGATAAGTTATATCTTTTGGAGTTATAGCTTCAATGTAAACTTGACCTCTGACAATCAAGTTGTAAATGGTGGTTTCATCCTTCAATCTTTCAACATATTCAATGGAATGAGGGTCGGTATTTTGTAAAGATTTAGTGAATTCATCATCCAATCTATCAATAGAAGAAGTAATAGAACCGAAAAGAACTTTAACACCTTCAGCATTGGCAGTTGGTTCAATATCAATATCATCGGTGGTAACACCCAATTCAGAAACTTGATATTTATCAATATTAGCTTCCAACAAATCCAACAATTTTCCTAAATCTTGTTCATTCTTTTGCCATTGTTCAACTGGCATGAATGCTTGATAGGAAGATGCATCAAATCTGATAGATAACAACATTTGGTAGATTGAGATCAATTCAAATGGAGATCCAGTAGCGGCATGGGTTTCCAATAATTTTTCCAAAGTACTAACTTGTTCAGCTTTATCAATATTCTTTTTACCACGACTTTCGGAAATAACTTTCAAAGTGTGGAAAACAGGACTTAAAACTCTACCTGGTGCAAGGTTAACACCTTCATTATCATCTCTACCACCTTCAGTAGTGGCGGTTTTAAGGGATTCCAAAGATTCATCTTCTTTGTCATCAAATTCTTCTGGGGTTTCTTTATACAAATCATAGTAGACTTGGAATTCTTTGATTTGCTTCTTGATTCTTTGTCTTAAAGTGTTGAAAGATCTGGCTTCATCAGCTTTCAAAGTCTTGTCATCTTTTTCATTGTTGATAGTTTCTGTTATAGAGTTATCCAAACTAGTCAATAATTTAATATAGAATCTTGGGGTACCAATGTTGGTTTGATTACATCTAATCAAGAATCTTCCAAATTTATCAAATTCATTCAAGACAATATTCCAATTGTTAGTGTATTTGTTTGAATTTATAACTTCAATTGAGGCTTTCATATCATCCAACAATTTATCTTTGGCTGATTTAACAACCTTACGACCTTCATCATCACTATCATCACTATCGGAATCATCTCCTCCAGCTCCTTTCAAGAATGATTTCTTCAAGAAATAGCCTGGGCCAGATGGACGACCACTATCTTCATCAGAACTAGATTCGTCTTCTTCTTCTTCGTCTTCATCATTGAAAAATGAGCTGTCTGATTCTTCAGAAGAAGACAACAATTCTTCTTCGGAGGTACTCAACAAATCTTCTTCTTCGGATGAAGAATCAGATGCATATCCTGAAACAAAGAAACGTGACATCTTGATTAAATATGTTACTTCTTTGACGTGGTGTTTGCGTGGAAATCAAGAAATGCTCTTTCTGGGTATTAGAGAAAATTTTTGATGGTGAAAAGAATTGAAAGGAAGAAATTTTTCGATGGAAAAATTTTTTTCAGTTAGTCGTGTACATCGCCCCAATTACCACCACCACCACCACTACCACCAATACCACCGATCTCTCACACACACACTCTCTCCCCTTTAATTTTGATTGCAAAATTTATTCAATTGGTATAAATAGCATTACCTCTCATATATGCAATTGAATAAGAGAGAGATAGTAGAGTAGACGTGTAAAATGAAGGAATCAGTCCATTTAAGTCTTTTCTTACGCGTTTTTTCACCTCTAAATAATAATGAATATCACAACCACTATCAATGATA
This sequence comes from Candida neerlandica, assembly GCA_030557875.1. NCBI lineage: Eukaryota > Fungi > Ascomycota > Pichiomycetes > Serinales > Debaryomycetaceae > Candida > Candida neerlandica. The sequence continues at coordinate 81,722 of JANIWD010000035.1, forward strand.
TTTAAAATGTATAACATCTATAAAAACCTAAACTACAGTTCAAAATACAAAAAAAATAACAATCCTAAACCATTGTTTTTAATTCTCTAATGCATAGCTACCAACTCTCAGAAACTTAAAAGGTTTTTCATTTCTGATTGAAAAGTCCATTACCTCACCTGCCCGATCATCTTCTTCTCCATCTTCAGTTTCCACTGGTTTTCGAACAGAATAATATTTGTTCCATTTTAATTTACTATGTCTATGATTCCCCACATTACTTATATCGTAAAAATAATGGAATACCAAATAACTAATTGCCCCATGTTCAAGTACAATATGTATCTGTCCTTCTGGTGTCATGGTCCATGTCCCCTTTAGTATTTTATGACTTTGTCTATTTTCGTCCGCCAGATATACTGGTACACCAGTTTCAGAAATTGTTGGCAATGTTGATTTCTCCCTAATTAAAAACTTGACCACTTTCTCAGGATGTAAGACAGATAACACTTTCAATACAGTTCCATCAGGATAGAATCTAAAATATCTATAATAAGTGATAGTTCTTACAGGATTTGACCAACTAGAACTGAATTCAGCTTTACCACCCTCGGAATAATAATTCACAACTGAAATATAACAACCATTATATTTGATAAACGGGAATTTAGTCAATATTGTCTTATAACTATTATTAATTGACAATGATTTCAAATCAGAAGTGGGACTATATGTCGTATCATCGTATACTTGTTTCGCATAGACAAGTTGAGCCAATTCACGCCAGATTGAAGGTTGTCCCAACCCTAAAAAGGCAAATTTCTTACAGCTGATTGATAAATTCATCCATGAAACTGGTGATGTATGTAGAAGGATTTCCATTATCTTTACCCAAACTTCATTAGGTAAATGAATTAAAGGTGATACCGGATTTGTAAATATCGTTTCTTGTTTTAAATTCAAGTTGGAAAACTTAATGGTCAATGCACCACCAGCTTCATCACCACCACCACCACCTTCGGAATCATCATGTAATGGACCCGGAGGAGATGCTTCAATATTATGAAAACTGGCAATTAATTTATCAACATTAATTTTGGATATTTCATGTTCATCAACTTTTTGAAGATAATTATCCCCTCTTTCTGCTTTTAATTTTTGAATTGCTTGCGGTAAATGCACTGATCTATAAAGTTTATCCACTTGTTCATTCATTCGAAATGCCTTTCTATATAGATCAACAGCATCGGACATAAGACCTTGTGCTTCTCTTTCAACTGCTTGTTGAAATAATGAAACTGCTTGTTCATCTAATGGAGATAGTCTATCTGAAGCGGAGGTGACTTCATGAGCCAGGGGATTCTTTGATTTAGGCTCTATTTTTGCCGTGCTCATTGGGTAGAATCTGCTGAAAATAATAAGATAATTGATATCTAACCAAATATATGACTTCGGTGGGTTTGTGATAAGTTGAATGATTAATGAGAAGTGTTTTTTCGTTCTCAAGTACACGCTTTAAACTCCACAATCAAGCACGTGACATACCCCCTGAATTATAATTATTAACTATCAAATATCCATTATCAATAGATTATAGAGATGATTTGGGAACATTGATATTTATCATGTGTTTCAATATTCCCTTTTTTTTGCTAGAATATTCTTTCTAATTCGGATATGAGACAGTTCTTGATTCAATTCCGAGGGCCACCAATCAACATAAGGAAAGAAGAAGAATATAAGGAGGAGTGTGGCTGTTAAAAAAAACAAAAATACAAAACGAAAAAAAAGTATAAGGAGAAATATATTTCTATAACCTTCTCCATGTTCTTATTCTTTCCGACATTACAACCATAACTCCCATCCACTTCAATTGAACAATGATATCACCAAAATACGCCACCACCCATTACTATTTATCAGTAAAAACCTTGTCCCATGCTTCAACTGCCCCCCATGTTGTTAATTTGTACTTGGACTATAATTGCCCATTTAGTGCCAAATTATATTTAAAATTATATGGCAAAGTCATTCCAGAATTGGAAAGACAATTTCCTGGTAAATTTCAATTTGTATTTGTTAATGTTATCCAACCATGGCACACCAATTCTGTATTATTGAATGAATTCTCTTTGGCTTATTCTAAATTATTACGTGAAAAACAAGCACAAGGGGATATTGATTCAATTGGTACATTTTGGGACTTTTCCAAAGTTTTATTTGAAAATAAAGAACATTTCTATGAAACTTCAAATATTGAATTGACTAAAAACCAAATTTATGAACAAATTTATGATGTGGTTGCTGATACAAAGTTTGATTTTAAGATTCCAAAAGAAGAAATTTTAGGACAATTGTTTATTGTAGCTAGTAACGAACCAAATAATTCTGGGAATGGTGCTACCGTTGATGTCAAATATTTTACAAAATATCTCAGAGGAGTTGGGGTTCATGTAACCCCAACTGTCAGTGTTGATGGGATTGTTGACGATTCAATTTCAAGTGGAACTCCAGAAGATGAATTGATTGAACTTTTTATTAGCAAGTTATAAGACAGGGAGAGAGAGAGAAAGAGACCATATTAGTATTTATTGATTCTCTAAAATATACATTTTGTTATTGTATTGGATTGTCTATTTAATATTCCTCTTCTTCATCTTCTGACATGTCTTCATCACCATGACCTTCAACACCTTCTTCACTATCAGAATCAGATTCATCTTTCAAACCACCGGTTTCAACAGTCATGATTTCTTCAGTATTATTATTACTGTTGTATTTTCTGGCAATTCTAGAAGCACGACCAAGTTTCTTAGCATTTTCTCTGGCTCTCACTTGTAAGGCTCTTAATTCATCCTTAAAACTGTTTCTCACAGAGCTATTACTGAAAGTATCCCACATTTTTAATCCTCCCGTTATACCACCAATAACCATGTTACCAGCGACTTCAATATCTGGAGCATAACTGGTGGTCAAAACATTACCAACACCAAAATCTCTGGACAAAACCATAGATGGGCCTTGTTTGCTGTTGTTGTTGGCGTCATTACCAGCTGGACATTTCCAAAGTTTAACAACCTTTTCACCCATGGCACTGGTGGACAACATACCTGGAACATAACTGTTAACATCCAAAGAAGAAATACCAGCATCATGAGCATGTAAGGTCCACAATGGTTTGGATTCTTGTCTGATATCAAAACTATAAACATTACCATTATCAGTACCGACATAGAAAACTTCTTGTTTAGAAGCATCCCATCTGACATTTTCAATTTCTTCACCAGAAACCACAGAATAGTATTTGGAAGCTTCAGAAGATGCTGAATCACCAGCGGAGATTCTGACATCGGTAAGAGCAGCAGTGGAATCATAACCACCGGTTAACAAAATAGAAGCTTCTTGTGTATGCCATTGTGAAGATGAAACGGTTTTATTGTGATGAATATTATTAAATGAACAAACAGCAGTGGCACTATTCAAATCCCATAATTTAACAGTCTTATCTGCTGAAGTGGATGCCAAAACGGATCTATGAATCTTATTATGTGACAAGGATAACACCGCATCAACATGATGGGTGGTGATGTGTTGGGCAGACTTCTTTTTCTTGGATTTCTTATTCTTCTTAGCCACAAAGGAGTTGTCATGTGGTTCACCCAAAATTATATCTGGGAATGCTTTATCGACGAAATCCAAGTTCCAGATTTCAATTTGTGGATCAAAAGTACCAATGGCAGCAAAATTACCTATGTTATTGTTGTTATCAGAAGAATCAGATTGACCTGGTTTATAATTCACCCATTCAACACATAATGGGAAAGCAGGTAACATTATATCATGATGAACATACAAGTTAGATTCTCTGACCATACCATTGGCAACATCGGCATCTAGTTTATCTTCATCTTCTTCTTCAGCTCCCATTGGTGCACCGGCACCATCATCATAAATATATATATCCAAGAATGAGATATCATCTTCGGTTCTAGTGGCCAAGACCAAGTTATCGGTTGGGTAGATTTGATTTTCTTTCTTTTCTTCTTGATCATCCAATTCAGTTGGTAAGGATAAGTATTGATCACCTTCACCATCTTCATCTTGTAGTAATTTGGCATCGGTATTGGATAATCCTGGGAATATGGTGACTTGTTCACCATTTTCATCATTTCCATCATTATCGTAGTTTTCCAAATCATATTCTTTCAAGTCATCATCTATTTCAATTCGTTCTTTCAATTGTGTAGTCTTAGAATCTTCTTCATCGTCTTCCTCTTCAGCTTCTTCAGCTTCTTCAGCTTCTGCTAATTGTTCCCTGGCATCGGAAAGTTCCAAATTAGCCATTGCGTTGATTCTTTCCATTTCTTCATCGTCTAATTCATATTTTTCTGGAAATTCAGAGGCAAAACCTCTTGGGACCCAAGTACTTGAAGAGATCATCGTGGATTAGGGGTAGGGTGGGAGATGAGGGTTGTTAATAAAAGGAAAATAGTAATAATAGAAGATGGGATGAGATTGAAAAAAAAAAAAATTAAAAAAGAAAAAACAAAAAAGTCGCAAAAACAAAAAAATGAGAAAAAAGAACTTTTTGATGCCAAATGACAGAACGTATGGATAAAGCAAAGAGAATAGTAAACTAGATGTTACAGAACATTCTAGTCGATTGTCAAATTAGTAAAATAAAAAACTTTCACTATTATTAGCTGGATCTAATTACAACAACACAACACCTACACCACTGGTTTTATCTTCCAAAGTATCTTTGGATTCCTTGTCAATACCACCATTCATTGGGAAAGTCTTGTAATTGAAAAGGTAATAATTCAAGAACCCATCACCAGCACCAAATTTCAAGTCCTTAATAAAGTACGTATTATCTTGACAAGTCAAACAATTGAACACATCAACATTGAATTTCTTACATGTAATCAAAGCGTCATTAATCAATCCATTCAATCTTTGTTTATATTGTGGAGTATCAGCAGAATCAGTGGCATAGTAGAATAAATAAGCGATTCCTAATTCCTCATGTTGAGGGTTTTCCAAAACAGTAAATGGTAATAAATAGTATGAGAAATAATCTGTGATTTCACCCTTGTCATTCTCAACAACAAAACTTTTAACCACATTGGAGGTGTTGTTGTTTGAAGTACCACCCAACATCCAGTGTCTGAATTCTTCTTCGGTGAAAAGTTGAACAATATCAAATCTTTCTTGATACTTGTACAATAATTCCAACACAGTGGTAATATCCTTTTCTGTCATTGGTCTCAAACCAGATAATTTTGGAGCACTTGGAAGGGTATATTTGGCAACCATGCTACTTTTGGTTTCATTAGAAGGCAAATGACTGAATCCAACATCATTCAATTTCGACCAATTTATAGGACGATGTTGATAACGACAAGTAGTTAATGGAGTAGGTAATATATTACCACCAGTGTATAAAGCCTGCCAGATATTTTGTTTGTTAACCCTACGAGTAATTTCTTTGATTAAAACAGGTGCCAATCTCTTGTTTCTTAATTTCTTATGAATACATAAAAAGTTAATCTCAACACAATCGATTCTCTTACCACTTTTGTTCAATTTGACGGATACAGGAGTGGCTGCAATAAAAGAAACCAATTTACCCGTGGCTTTAACCCTAATACCAACATGCCAATCTTTTCTCCAACCAGGTGGTTTCAATGCCCATTGGAAAAATTCACGACTGTATTTAAACCTGAAAGTGGCATCGACATCTTCAACGTAATTGTCATACAATAATTGATATAATTCGTCCAATTCCTTATCATTGGCAATATCAATGGTACTCCATTCGAATTGTTCAATCAAAGGTAATGGATCATTTCTGACATCTTCAGGGGTCTTAAGTTTATCTATTGGACCTTCTTCGGTGATTTTTTCATCTAAGGATGGAACTGGTTGGGTTTTCCAAAATTTGTAATCTTTCATTTCCTTTTGTTGTGCTGGGGACAATTCTTGTCCCAAGGCTAACAATTTCAATAATTCTTCAATAGATTTTGAAGGGGCGCCGGAGTTGGATCCAGCAGACTTGTCAGGTTGTTGGTCAGACATATCTAAAATGGAGAGATGATGTTGGTTTGATTTGTCTAAAAGAGATTGTGGTGGAGTTTATTAGTATTGTAAATCTGGCTCGAAAATTTTTCGCTTGACGTGACAATTATGTCCGCGCGAAACAAAAAAGAATAAAACGGGAAATCGAAAAAAAAAAAGTTTAACCGAAACACCGAAACCAAACAACCGATTAGATTATCAAGATGGTGTTGAAAAACTCAAAATGGGACAAGAAAGCAAAGTACAAGTATATGAAAAAACATGATATACTTCCGAAGAAGAAAACAGATGATGAAGAGAATGCACCACGAGCAAAATGGACTTCGAAAAAGAAAAAGACCCCAGAGGACAATGGTGATAAGATAATCCTTGAAGATTCCGAAGATGAATGGGATTCAGATGTTGATGATGCATTGATTAATCATTTCTATCCTCAATTAGTTGAAAATGATGAATTAACCCTTGAACAAAAGATAAAGATCAAAAAACAAATCCTAACCAGTCTTCAAGAACAAGACCAAGACGAAGAGGATGGGGATGCGGAGAAAGGAACCAATGAACAAGATGAAGAACTAGATGGGATATACCTAGGTTCAGAAGAGAATAAACAGAAAGAGATGCCCAATGAACATCAACCACCAGCAAAGTTTGATCTACAAGAATTCATCAATAATTTAGACGTCAAACCCAAAAAGAATCGGAAATTATTAAGTAACAAAATATCAGATAATTTTTTAGAAGAATATGGTATATCAAGCTATAAAGATCTCAACCGGGATAATGATGACTATAATGATGTCTATATGAAAAAACAACAAGAAAAAATCAAATCAAATATACATCACATCGCCAATGATTCTTTAGATGGGTTTATCGTTGGCCAATCAACCTTAGAAGCAGCAACAACAAGGCAGAAACTAAACCATGCCACCGGATCTAATATCAGATATCTTACAGAAGAAGAAAAGAAAGAAGATGAAGAAAGAAAGAAATTAGTGGAACAAGAAAAGTTCTATAAAGAAATTAAGAAAAAATTCGATAATGAAAGTAACAATACAAACGGGAAAAAGGGAAAAGTTATTGATATTAATAATTTTAATAATAATGATTCTAGCCAATTGGCATATTTGAATGAAAAGATATTGAGAAATGATGGATCGAAACAAACTAATCTTGATGATGATATCGATACATTGTTGGGGATATCTGGTAGTGGTTCCAAAGATAAATCGACCCATACAGTAGTTAATGATAATGATGATTTTGATAATTTTATGAATAAACTTTCGATATCAGAAGAGAAAACTTCAATACCTAAGAAACAAACACAATCAAATTCAAAACCAACCATCAACAACAATAAAGATCTAGATTTTTTGGATGATTTGTTAGGGTAAGCAGAAGTTCTACATTTTTTATATAAACAATAATGCACGTTTATTATGATTTGTTTCTCTTTTATATCTTTTATCTTGAATAATGAAAAACAAAACAAAAAGATCTATAAATTCATTTGGAATCACTGACCCTTACCTTTGAGCTGTTCTCGATACTTTTTCCTAGCCTTGGCTTTGTTAGATTTACTACCAGATTTCGAAGAGTTTCCATCGGTGTTATTCAAAGCAGAAAGTACTTGAGCCATATTCGATAAAGCTGAAGAATTCCCATTACTACTGTTGTAATTTGTGTTACCATCTTGACCATTATGAGAAGACAATGCTTGCAAAACAGGATCGATAACGGAATCGCAATTTTCTAAAATACGTTCAGTTTCATTCGACAAAACTGAATAGCTTCCATTTCTATTTGCATCACCATCTTGTTCCATCTGAGGAGGCGGACTTGAACTCTTTTTGAAAATATTATCTATAACGATACTATAACTTTCCAAGATACGCGAAGATCGTGGTGAGATGTCTACCTCAGCATCATGATCAACAATCTGCTCTTGTATTTGGTTGAATGTCACGACCTTGCCTTTTCGTTTGGCCTTGCGTGATACCTTTTGGCTATGTCCCAACGGTGTTCTCTCGTCATCTCCAACAATAAAACCACTCAAAGTATCGGATTCATATGAACTTGAACTTACAATTGAAGGTTTTTTTATTATTGGCCCTTTTCGGCGACTTCTCATTTTCCTCTGCGGCACAGACTTGTTATTTTCCAGTCTCTTCTGCTGCTTGTCAGTGTTTCTAGGAACAACGACCCTAGAGTTGTCAATATTTTCATTCCAAGGACGATAGCTATATTTTCCAACATCGCCAATGAACCCTTGGGAGGTAGAAGTATCAACTTCATTTTCATTCGTTGTATCTATTGCACTTTGAATTTTGTCGTATTTCTTGCTGTACTGCTTTTTGATCCTCGAAAGATATTCGTACTCATTTAAATTTTTTTCACTCTCACTTTCAATAGGCATTTCATCCGTTGCCTCTTTTGAATTAGACGTTTTCTCTGAAATTACCATATCTCTAATTGAGCGAGACACATCCACATCACTCTGTTGGTCACCGTTTTGAATATTGCTTGATGAATTTTTCCGAGTATGTTCTGTTGTTGGCCTCTGCTGATATCCACTGGGATTCCAGTGGAGTTTAGCTTCCCCATATGCTACCGACGATTCAATAAAAACTGCTTCACTCGCCGCAGGACTCACTTCCTCACTTTCCTCACTTTCTGTACCAGGCATATACTCAACCTCATTTTTCCCAGATGACTGAGCCATTGGCAGTTCTTCTATATTTCTATTCCCTTCATCCCTGTTCTCCTTCGGTTGGACAAATGAAGTATCTATAGGATTGGTATTTCTTGATTCATCGTCTGAACTTTCACTTTCAGAACCCATTGTAAGATCAATGACTTCAGTTTCAACACCATTAATAACCTCCATAATCGAAGACATATTTCCTTGTGGTTCATGAGTTTTTCTTCTGTTGAGATTACCAGCTTGTTGAGACAACTTTGCAGGAAGTTTCGTAGAAGGAGAATCCAATTGAGACAATTTTGCAGGATGATCTGATGAAGAAGAAGACGATTGTGAAAAAACTCGTGACAAAGGAATGTTATCGACATCATCGAAATCAATATCTTGCCTATTCAATACAGATTCTTTATGATCAACAGTCTTAACACTAGTAATGCCACTTTCAATCACGGTTTCATTACCGAGACTTCTTGATTCAATTGGAAGAAGAATGGAGGCAGAATCTAACAGTACAACACCATCAGACTCTGGACTAGTTTCTGAATTTGCTGCGTTCTTGGGAGAACAAATTAAACGACTCATGCCATTTGGAACCTTTTGAAACAGCTCCTTTTCTTCTACTGGTGTTATATTTGTCGGTGTGTTGGTGCCACTAGAATCGACTCTTGACCTAACACTTTCCTCAACATGTTGTGAAATGAAACCGACTTCAGGGGTTGCAACTTGTGTAGCCAAAACAGAACCATGGCTTACTGCTGACGAAGATATAAAATCCGTGTCTATACTGCTAGGAATTGGCGGGCTAGGATTATGTGGTGGATTATACATGGCCGGTGGACTTCTGCTAACCATTAGATTGCTGACACGAGACAAATGTTTTTTTGAACTAGTTCCGTAGAGCTTTTGGTATTTGTCCATCTCTTTAGAGAAATCCTCGTCGCTATCATCAAGAGTATCATCAGAATCATCTCCCTTGACTGGACTTTTTTCAATAGCCGAAACCGCGTTTCTCACAACAGCTTCATGATTCTGATCTTTAGGCTGCATATCGCTTCCATAAAATTTTAGCCACAGCATGTCTGAAGGGGTTTCTTGTTGCATTCGCTCCACTGGTTCCTCATATCTCATTGTAACTTGTTTCTGCTGTTGTGGACTTGATATAGGATTTTGCTTCTCAGTATCCAACGATTGCTCAGATATTGTACAACGTTTTTGTAAGTTAGATACCATGTGAAATTGACAAGTCTTTTTAACGGTTGGTTGATTGCCCATAATTTGAGCATTGGAAGTGGTGACCGCTTTTTCTGAGCCAATTTCTTGTGCAACTTCGTTGTGAAGGCTTTCATTTTCAACAGTTTGAACTGGAACAGATCTGACAGCTTGAGTAGTGACTTCAGAATCTGGGGAATGATAATTTGCTATATCCCCATCTTTTTTCTCAGCTTCATCACCCGGGAACACCAAATATTTGTCAAAAATTTGCGCTTCTTGACCACTCACATGATTATGTTCAACATCACTAGTACGCTTCGGGGATCCTGTCTTCAGTAGGAGACGATTTAATTCTTCAGATACTTGATTAACCATTTCATTGTCAGTATTTTTAGCTTGATTTAATACTCGATTAGTAGTTTCTTCTATTGACTCTTGTGGAGTAGATTCTTGTGGAGTAGACTCTTGTGGGACTGGTTCTTGTGGAGTAGACTCTTGTGGGACTGGTTCTTGTGGAGTATACTCTTGTGGGACTGGATCTTCTGGAGTAGACTCTTGTGGAGCAGATTCTCGTGGAGCAGATTTTTGTGGAGCAGATTTTTGTGGAGCAGATTTTTGTGGAGTAGATTCTTGTGGAAGTGGTTCTTGTGGAGTAGACTCTCGTGGAAGTGGTTCTTGTGGAGCAGGCTCTTGTGGGACTGGTTCTTGTTGAGTAGATTCTTGTGGAGTAGACTCTTGTGGAAGTGGTGGATGAAACGGTTGGCTTCCTGCAATCTCATCATCAGCATCAATTTCGTTTGTCAAATCGATAATGTCATTTTGAGTACCAGATTTTTGTTTCCTAGGTTGCTGAGCAACTGCATCTTCTATCATCCTTTGGGCTGAGCTCGTTGCTTTATTCAATGTATCTTTGTTAGACTGCAAAATTTCTTTATCAACCTGTTGAATAATCGCCTGCTGATTACGTAGTCTTTGTAGGGTCAGTGTATGGATATGTGGAACATGTTCCCGCATCGCCCTTTGTCTATAAGTGCTGATATTTGGAGCCGTATCAGGTGTTTCAGTAATAGATCTGCGTTTCCGTGGCGGTGTTTTGAGTATTCTGTCTCTCTGAGCTTTATGACTTTCAATTTGAGATCTCTGATTCCTTTCTTGATCAATTTCTTCGGATTCTTCATCAGAACTATTCAATAACCGCACAGAATTCTTTGATGCCTGAATTCGTGCGGGTGGAATCACTCTTTTTGGAACTGCTATCGGAAGTGGTCCAACACCCCGAGGATAACGATTTAAGTGCAGATACTCCCTATCAGGGTCAATTGGACGCACAAATGATGGCGCAGGAGGTTCTTGTGATGGGTGCACTTGTTCTGGATGTTCTTGAGTTGGTGGCTCTTGCGATTGAGTTTCTTGTGTTGATGGCACTTGCGTTGATGGCACTTGCGTTGATGGAACTTGTGTTGGTGCTACCTGTGTTGGAGGTTCTTGTGTTGGTAGTTCTTGTGTTGGTGGCTCTTGTGATGGTGGTACTTGGGTTGTTGCCTCTTGCATTTGGCGTGGTACTAATTGACGTGTTACTACTAGTTCTTGCATAGTTTCAATTTCTTGTGACTCTTCTTCCTCCTCTTCGGTATCCAGCAATTCAATTACATCAATAGATAATGGACCAGGCGTTATTCCTGAAGAAGAATAAACTTTATATTCTTTCCTTTTATTTTGAAGAACTGAACGTCCTAATAACTCTGGTGCGTTATTTTGTTTCTCTAATGAAACATCATGTGAAGCTGCAATTGGATTTTGAACCTGATTATTACCAGCTAAATGATCCAACGCTGACACTTCACTAGCAACCGGTTCCAGACTACGATCATCAATATTGGGTGTCATCTCAGCAACCTGTTGTTGTGAAATAGCTCCGTGTTCAATAGCAGTTCGTTCAGAAGTTCCTTGTTCAATAGTATGTTGTTCAGGTAGCAACGTATTATTGGCTGCTTGTTCAGTAGTCGTTTCTTTATTAACAGGCAGACTATCCAGAGAATCATCATCAGCAGCCAGACCCTGTATTCTACTTATTGTTTGAAATAGACGACCAAACTCCTGTTCCTTACCTCTTCTATCAGGTGATAAGGCATTCGAAATTTGTTGACGTACTGACCCCATATTTTGGAACAAAGCATTGAATTTGGACTGTCTTTCTTGTGCCTCATTACCATTTTCCAAAATATTTACTCTTTGATTGTCCACTTCTTCTGTAGACCCACGATGGTTTCGTTGCGTAGGACTGCTAGTTGATCCATAAATATTATCATCCCTTGGGTTCGTTATTGTTGGTGCAGAAGCGCGTCTGATGTTAGTTTCCTCGATCGCAGCTTGGCGCCATACCGCCACTCCGGGACTTGATGCATAATTTCTACCCTGTGTAATTGAATTGGAAGATTCATCTCCATCGATTATCAGTCTTCGGTTATTTTCAACAATTATATCAATCTCCTCGTTGGTTACTTCAGAACTCATGTTTGTAAATTCTTCAACGACATCTTTGACAAGTTCTCTTGCATCATGTCGCAGTTGATTAAAACTGTTGATTGCATCTGAAGCTCTTCGAGAATAAAAAGTACCGGACGCGGTCTGAGGGATATTATCAAAATAGGGCCCATCTTGCATTCTTGAAGGTATAGACTGCACATTCGGAGTGGTGACAGAATTAGACTCCATTCTGCTGGGTAAATTCAGGAAATCATGAATGTTATGGGGAGAGACAGGCAATTTTGCGGGCAATGGCTTTTCAGCTGGTCTAGTAATAGGAGGGTTTTCTTCAACTGGTTGTGGTATGGTTTGTTCTTGTGTTGAAGTGGCAAGTAGAACTGAAAATGAAGGCAAACTCGAAGGCACTGTTTGAGTATGTCCCCCTTGAACTTCATGAACATCAGATTGACTTGGTTCAATTGCAACAGTTACCCGAGGAAGTTCACCAGTTTCCAGTTCATTGATGCCACCCTGCATTACTCTTCCAGATTCGTTTGCATTATTGGAGATAGTCTCATCATCACCTTTAGAAGCTTCTGTAATGTCTAGTTTTCTTCTTTTTATAGAATTTTCAAGACCTGTTATCTGTTCCTCTTCTTCGTGTGCCCTTTTCTCTGGAGATACACTGGAGCTTATTTCTGCGGTGGCTGCAAGTCGAGCCATCCTGGTTTCTATTTCATTCCTATATTCATTATCATCTGATCCAGTAGCATCTGAATGATGAGGTTCATTAATACCTGGGTCTTCGTTATCAACCGCCTGCTCAACATCAGGTTGTTTATAAACCGAGGGAAGATTTTTATCATTGCTATTGTTGATGTTATTATCTGAAGGGTTTTCATCGTCGTCTGGTACAAAGAGCAGAGGAGATACAGCTTGTTCATAACTACCATTGACACTATTACTTTCTGCTTGATCATTACCATGGTTATCTGAAAGGTCATCATCGCTGTCTTCAATTAAAATAGGATTAGATGCAGTTCCCTCAATATTGTCTTCATTTCTCGAGGAATCATCTCTATTAATGTCATCTTGTGAACCTGAATTGTCTTTATTTTCGTCTACCTTCTCATTTTCGTTCTCATCATGATTCTCATTTACCTTATCATCTATAGATCCATCTTCTTTTTCATTTTCTTTTTCTTTTGCTGACTCATGTTCCTCTTGTTTCCTTAGTGAAATATTAAACGTGGCCTGGTCCATACTATCATCAGCAGGAAAGTCAGAATGGTCAGAAACCAAATCATCAAAATCTTGCATTTCCACTTTTTCTTCATCATTAGCCTCTTCAATATCGTTGTCACTATTTTGATCATCAGGGATAATTGAATTTTTTCTTAGCTCAGGAACTGCACCACTGTGCCTTTGATCTCCATCATCATTATCATTATAAACCTGCATTGGCTTTGTTGGTGAAGAATTTAAATTCGCAACTGTGGGTTCATCCACTGGTTCAGCTACTGGTTCACCCTCAATTAATATAGTCGATCCTTCTTCTTGCACCGGTGATGTATTAATTCGATCACTTACAAGTTGTTGGGCAATAGGGGCATCTTCAAGTATTCGTGTGGTTACAGGGATATTTTGACTAGAAACCAATTCGGGGGAGACATCATTTTGGTTATTGTCAGGTTCCTCATAACTTGGATGGTCATGAGAAGACGATTGTGGCGGTTGTGGTGGTGGTGATGGCGAAATAGATGGATTTCTAGGGTTTAAGTTAGCACTATATTGTTTGGACTGATGAGGCAATGTGGTTGTTGTTGTTGTTGTTGTTGCTACTGTTGCTGCTGCTGTAGCGATATTATTAAGTACCGGATGGGAAGAACTTGCACTAGGAATGCTAACCTTTGGTGATTGGTTTAAAACTCTTCCAAGGCTTGCCGCATCATCTCTCCAGGTGAGAATTTGCGGTCGGCGCTTATCAGGAGGTTTTATTGCCCTACCTCCAGTTTGTTCATGAAATTTTGCTAATTTCCTCTTTGTTTCTAACCCCTTCTTCCTTTTTTCCAATTTTTTAAGTATAGATTCTAGTGTTTGAATTTCATTGTCTAGATCCTTCACCAGATTTGTTGTTTCTTTGTCCGCAGATTGTAGAATACCAGTTTGCTTGGAAAACCTAGCAAGAGCTAATGCCCTATTGCTTCTGGCTTGCGCACGACGTTCCTCTGACGCTTGCATTGCTCTTGTCAAGGTTGGTTGGGGCCTTGTAGATGGCAGGGGTCTTGTGGTTGATGGGATGTTTTGAGGGGTAGGGGTGCGAGAATGTATAGCAGTCGACGGTATTTGTACAGTCACAGGAGTTTGACGTGGTTTTATTGATGCAGGTGTAGGTGGTGGAGGAGTATCTTGTGATTGACTATGTGAAGATTGGTAAGTAAAATTATCACCAGTATTATTACGGGGCTGACTATTTTCTGGAGTTGGTGATTCTTGCTCTTCATTGTTGATGGGTAGATGATTATTGCCAAGATCAAAACTGTTGTTGTCGTCATTTTCACGTTCAAGTACTCTGTTTGAGTTTTGGTCATTCAGTTCGGCTTGGGATTTATCATCTGATGTGAATTCAATCTGCTTTCTTCTTCTACCACCCCTTCGGAATAGAAGTTCATCATCATCATCTTCTTCTTCAACTTCGTCTTCATTATTCTGTGATTGGGATATGCGCTTGTTATTCCCATTATCAGAATTGGATACTGAATTTAGGGATTCCATCTCTTGATCTTCGTCATCTTGATCTTCGTCTTCGTCTTCGTCTTCGTCTTCGTCTTCGTCTTCGTCTTCGTCTTCGTCTTCGTCTTCGTCTTCGTCATCTTCATCTTCGTCATCTTCATCTTCACCTTCATCAAGTCGCGAAAGTTCCGGTTCTGGAATTCGTTGCAACACTATACTATCATGTTCTTTTTCTTGTTCTTCTTCGTTCTGTTGTTTATTTGAATCATCCATTTCTGTATCTTCAAGTGTATCATGAAAACTCAGATTTTCATTATTATTATCACCTGACAGTATCACATCGTCTTTTTCTCTTTCCGAAGTACCTATTATTGAATTTGATGTACCTGATGCATCTTCAGGCGCGTCATCATCATGGTTCACGTCATGGGGGGGATTATTATTAATATTTTTTTCTTTGGATAGACGTTTAGACCTGAACGGATTTATTGCATCAGTAAAACTCCTCAACATTATTTCATCAATCTATGATTAATATGATGTAGATGATTGTATATAGAATGCAATGGATAGTGTTGGGATAATTGTGGTAATTGTTGATTGCGTATGATTGGAGTGACTGTTTGGTTTGGGTTGTAAAAATGAGGTTTTTGTTGTGATACTTGCCAATTCTACGTTTAATTTTTTTTTGTTTGTCCTCTGATACACGTACATTGGTGCTAAAAAAAAAAGAGAGGCTGACAGGTGCATAAAGCGACAAAAACACGTCTTCATCGAATATCAAGACAATCGATATTTACCTCGCGCCAATCATTGATTAACCCAATATATTACTTCTTATTTAAACATACATAGTGGGAATTGGTAGGAGGAGTAGTAGGAGGAGTTTGTAAATTTACTTAAAATATATATAATACAATATAAAAACACAATTTTAAGATCATTAAATGACATTTCATAAAGAATAAGAACAAAAAAGAATACTAAGGTACAGTAATAATATAAGTAAGGTAAAGTAGTAAAATTAGCAATGATGTGTATGTGTGTGTGTGTGTGTGTGGGAGTGTGGGTGTACCATTTATTTCTTCAATTAACCTACCAAGATCATCAACTTGCATTTATCAAATAAAACGCTTTGGAATTTTTCATCATCATCAACTTCAAATTCTTCTAATTTAGATTGATGTATTTCATTCTTCATATTCACAGTTGTTAAATTATTTTCTTCCAAAAAGTCTTCAAAATCATTCTTTAAGAATAAATGAATGGAATCCGAAGTTTTGGCATCATCAAAATTATGTTGTTGATTATCTTCCAATTCTAATCGTTTAAATAATTTTGTTTTCAAATCTTGTAATCGTAAATTTGTTGGAAGTAGTAATACAAAAATATCGTCGTCAAAGTAAAATTTAACTTTAACTTTTGGTTGCTTCAATAACCCAGAATCTTGAGGTGAAGTCAAATTGGTAGTTGATGATTCTCTTGATCTAAGAGTGGCAGAATCGTTAGAATTGGTGGTGGTAGGATCGGATACTCTAGTTTGTTGTTGCAAGGTATTGAAATTTGAATATTGAGATAATCTATCTTGATGGGAAGTTGATTTTTGGCTAATTGGTTTGGAATACCTCCTATTGAGGGTTTCAGTTTCACGATCGAATCCATTATCCAACACTTCAAACAACTTCAAAACTTCTTCACATCGGGAAATATGTGCAGGTAAGGCAATTAAATTAGATAAATAGTAATCCAATTTTTCTCGTCTCAATTTCGATATTGAATCATTGACATTGATCAATGGACCAGGTATCGAAGGAATAATTCTTTTTGAGTTTTCCATTTTCCCAGCTTCATAAGGAAATAATTCCAACAATTTCACTTGCAAATCATAAAAATCTTGATAATAACGGTATAAATATCTAATTTTACCATTTGATAATCTTGCTGTTATTAAATATTGATATCTTCCATGATCCAATTGATATGAATCCACGCTTGCTTCCAACACACTTATCGAGCTTACGCTGGAACGATTAGACATGTCTTGTTGGGCATCAAAATATTGTGAAGTTGCAGACATTGGTGGGGTACGATTGCCCGATATCGAGCCAAGGGGGATAGTAGAAGCTTGATACTTGGCAGTTTGATCTTTCCATTGTTCAACCGTGGGTATATTGAAGCTACTAATGACTTCCATAACTTGGGATCGATCAGAAGTATCAATCGAAGCATAACTAGAATTAGGGTTTAATAGATCAATGATTTTCACATAAGATACAGGCACCAAACCTGGACCTCCTAATCGATTTATAGGTTTGGCAATAAACCATTCGTAATCATGATGAGCACAAATGATTAAATTTTCATTAGGAATTACATCCAATTCATCATCTCTTTCGGCTTTAAATTCATACAATGTAACGGCATATAAAGTTTGATTTGAACTTCGTTTTGGAACTGCCGCCGAAGACGATGATCCATATGATGTGGTTCTGGGGGAGATAGTAACATGTTTTTCGGAGTTTGAGTTTGAGTTTGAGTTCGAGTTGGAATTGGAATTGGAATTGGAACTGGAGTTGGAGTTGGAATGTAAACTGGAGTTGTTTGTTGCGTGATTACTGGAGAGGGCAATTGGACGTGATCGATCAAACACTTCGAAATAACTTATGGGGACCATACCTCTAATGTGAGTCATGGGATTTGTTGCTTCTACCCAACCATTTGCTTCTGCTTCTTTATATTCTTCGTCATTAGGATCAGTTAAAACATGAAAGAAATCACCTTTTGTAAATTTTAATTCTCCTGGACCTTGGGGTTCGTAATCATAAAGGGCTTTTATAACTTTTTTTGGTGATTGTAATGAGTCGTCAAATGATGATTGACCAACAGAAGACGAGGATACCCGAGATATTGTCTTTTTAGGGGACCCTCCTGAATTATTTGACAGTCTTTTATTCTTTCTAAACGTTTTGATCATTGTTGTAATGTGTTAAGAAAACAAATTGTGGTGTCACAGGCGATTGTAGGTGCGAGAAAGAATGATTTATTGAATGGACTGGAATATATGTTAATTTTGCGTATCACTAATTAATTTGATAGATGGGATAAGGTGTGGTAGGAAGATAGGAGGATAGGGGGACTGTGGAGGATGTTATAGTGGTAAAAATTTGATTGATTGGGTGTATTTGATAGTAATGTAATAATCTAATAGTGGTGATTAATTAATTAAAAAAAATTTGGTGAAATTTTGTCAATCTTTTTTTTTTTTTATTTTTTTTAAAACAGAAACAGAAGGAACGAATTAAAAAAAAAAAAAAAAAATTATTTTAGAGTTGAAATTCTTGGAATTTCCGAAAGGCTATGTAAATGATTTGATGGAAATGACAGTGGAAGTAGTTGTAAGAAAAATGATGATAATGATGATGATTATGATATAGTGATGGGTTGTTATGAACTAGTAGTGAAAATGTCAATGCAAATATCAGCCAAAAAAAAAAAAAGTTATTCTAATGATTAGAAAAGGAATCTGAAAGAAAAGAATTTAATTTGGAAGAAAGAATGGGAAATGACAGAAAGAAAGGTAAAGTAAAGAATAAAATGATGCGTGTTGTGAAACGTGATGGAAGGCAAGGGGAGATTTGCGAATTGGTAGGGAAGAATAGAGGGATGTTTCAGGTGTGTCGGTACTAATGTGTGTGGCAGGGATAGATGTAAGTGTAAGTATCTGAGTTTATGTGTGTGCGATTGTGTGTGTGTTTTTTTTGTTGTTTTTGTATTTATTAATTTACTTAATTGTGGTTTAGTGTTTTAGTTACAGAAAGATATACAAAGAGACAAAGAAACAAAAGGAAGGAAAGAAACAAAAGGAAGGAAAGAAAGAAAGAAAGAAAGATTCATATGGGGGAAGTTATATTGTACAAGGAGAGTAAGTATCAAGTATTAAGAGTTATATAAGCGTTAAGTGTTCCAAACTGTTTTTGTTCCATTTTGATTTGTTTTTTTTTTTTTTTGCTTTTAGTTTTAGTACGAAACTAAAATTGGAACAAGAACGAAAATGCATGCCACAAGAATTATGCTTTGTGTTTTAGGTTATTCCAGATACACTTGGTGACACAAACAATAAGTTTGTCCTATCTTTAATTATTAGAAGCTAATATATATATACACAAGTTATAGAGGCCATTTGATGGTAATAGTTATGATCGTAGGGTAGGGATTGATGTTGTTATTTATTTATTGTTTGGTTGCTGTTGAAATGTAAATCTTGAAACACAAAGGAATGTTAATTTATTACAGGATAAACATAGTATGATAATTACATCATCACCATCACCAATGAAATAACCTTATTGTTGTTGTTGGTGATTCATGTTAAAATTTATTTCTGTTACAAATAGAAAAAAAAAAAAAAGGAGAAAAGAATCATTTGGTAAAGACACGCTCACAAAAGGGGAGACAATATTTTAATAAGCATTTTATTATTTTTCCTTTTTATGAAACTTTGGCAATTGTGCACTACCAACTATTTGACACAAATGCACGACTTGCTGTTCTAGGCCAATTTCGTGCCTTAACCAATCATTTTAACCGCATTTGGAAATCTAATTAAAAATTTTAAAGGTACTCAATAACAAAATGTAATACTATTGTACACCGAGAAATCATATTGATACAACATAACACAACAATATCACAATACACGTATACGCGTATCTTACACAGATAGATAGATAGATACCGTAGTCAATACCACAAGACTACAAGGTTTAATTTTCTGCAACTGCAAGATCTGCTATGTTCGTTACGTGTCGCTACGGTTGTTATTCCGAGAGAGAGAGATTAGTGTTTTTAAATTATGTACATATTGCTTCCACAATTCATGGCGTGGTTTTGATCTCTCTAATTTATTTCATTAAGTTTTCCTTAGTTACTCTTAGTAAATTACCAAGCCACTAAGACAAACCCTTTGTCTATTATATTCTCTCTATTTTCTACCTTGATACTAGAATTTTTTTTTCCTTCTTCTTCTTGTCATTTCGTAGTAACTTTTTACTTTTTTATCCATCCCTTTCGCTTCTCCTTTCCAGTTGAATACACAACCGTTCCTTACTTCTCTTGTTTCAGCTTCCCTATTTTTTTTTAGAAGTATTTAATTAATCAAATCATTAAACAACCCACAGCCTGTTCTTTCCGTTGCCTTGTTCGGTTCTAATTTTCGCTTGTGGTGATCTATTGTTAAGACACTCTCGTAATAAATCCCCTTTTTTTTTGAAATAAAATTCCACAACTACGACTTACAATCCAACCGCTACGTTGTCCTCTCGATATTTCCGATATTTTTCACATTCCATCATCACCACTGTTAATATTATTTTTATTTATATTTCTATTTGTATTTTGTAACACACGCGTCATATACCGTGTCTTTGCATCTCAATGTATAAACTACTTCCTGTCAACTTTTAATTTCTAAATTATTCGATATTGCTTTGAGGTACACACAATTTGATTTTGTTCATTTTTTTTTGTTGTAGTTCTCGATGTATAATGAATTTCGTGATTGTGTGCATACATATCATCGTGATTCCGTCACACAAAATACCTATATAAATTGATTTACACTACAACTACAACAGTAATTTCCCTTTCAGCCATAATATCGATGTTTATATATATTACCTTGGTAACTGCAAGTACTAATAGAGCTTAGTCCAGACTCAACGTCTATTTTTTTTTTTACACTTCTTACTTCTTGCAGAATTGTTAAATTTATTTTTCTTGGTAATTTTGAATTGATCAATTGATTTCCCATTGTTGGTAGTTAATAGTCCACAATGTTATTCTAATGGTCACGCTACAATAAATAAAACAAGGCTCTATCAAATATAATTAATATAATAATACCAATAATCATAAATAATATGTTTATTATCACATGATGTGTCTAATTAAATTACTTACATAAACCGATCTTGATAATATTCTTCATTGGTAGCGTGCAACAACTCAGGTGCGATACCTGGTTTTTGTCCCAGTTGACTTGAAGTTGATGATGACCTTTCTGATGATTCTTGTTGAGGTTGTTGAAGTTGCTGAGGTTGCTGCTGATGTGAGGATGATTGTAATTCACTTGGACTTGGATAAAGAGGATCTATAAATTGTGGCATTGATCCAAGTGGTTGTAGTGGTCGTCCCTGTTGTTGCATTTGCTGTTGCAGTTTATTCTCAGATGTTCCAATTACAGTATTGAAATATTCATTATCAATTTGTTGACTTTGAGGTTGTTCTGATGGTGGTGGCGGTTGGAAATACAGTTCATTGATACTTTGATCATCATCAAAATACTCATCTGAATAACCTTGAATAGTTGGTGATATTTCTTCAAGTTCTTCTTCATGATATTTGTCTTCATTTTCTTGCTGCTGTTGTTTCTTTGGTTTCTTCTTCCTTATTTTCTTCTTTGGAGGATTAATCAATAATTGTTCTTGTTCATACTATAATTCAAATCAATCAAATGTTAGTAAAACACACACACTCTCTTATACCCTCTTTTTTCTCTTATCTTCATGATAATAATACATACCCGTCTATATTTCGCAAGATATATCTTTAAAGTTTCAGAATAATTCTCAAACCCCAATGTATACATTGCCCATAAAATATCTTCCCCATTTAAAGTTTTTCTCTTTTCAAGTAAACATTTATCTGCAGCTTGACTGGTTATAAATGATATAAATTCAGATACACATTCTTGAATACATTCTTTTGATTCTTTGGATAATTTTGCTTGTTCAGGTAAGGCTTTCTTCATAACTCGACCAACTAATATATATTATTTCATAAAGATGAAGAAGAACAGGGAAATATCAGTTAGTAAATAAAAAAAAACTAAGTCAATGAAATCAATCAACCAATCATAACAATGAATCAATTGAATGAAGATTGGATCAATTGAATGAAATGTAATAAAGGTTAACGTACCATTAGCAAGCGGTAGGAATCTATCTTGTTCTTTAATTTCATAATCATTATTCTGCCAATTTTTATCAATTGCATTATCCTCTCCAGGTAGATCCATAATTTAATTTCCTTCTCTTATTTCTATAATTTATATCTTGTCTATTAATTTAAAGAATGAATCCCACTTCTTGTTTTTGTTTTTTTGGATTATTTTATGTATGGGTTTTTTGATGTATTATTTGAGGTATTGATGAATCTGCTGATTTTTTAGATAATTTTTTTCTCCTACCTTATATATATGTATAGTAAGTGTTGTTGTTGATTCTATTTTTTTTTTGTGGTGAGTATTGGTAGCGCTGGCGATATCCAATTTCGAAATTCGGCTTTTGGATATTTATGAACAAAAAAACAATACCATTGATGTTTGCATCTACAATGAATTTTTAGATTTTGTCTTTAATTTTTAGTTTTTAAGATGTAATAATTATCAATTAATTGAATACTTCTTCTGGTATTATTTAATTGTTGTGTTAAATAAATAGTTTTTTTTATAACGTTAATAACTTTAGAGATGAAAAAGATTTCGTAATTTCGGGAAAATGAGATATCCGGTACGGCTCTTCCTCTTCCTCCCCCCAAATAAAATGAACATACACGCATACACACACACATATATATAGACAGAGTTAGACATTTCACAAAAGACCGATGGATAAGCAATAGAACAATCAATGAGTGAATATAATACATTCGATTAATTTTTGACGGGTCTATAAATATATAAATATATGTACAAAACTCACTTATACATACAACATTCTTTCTGTCTTTCTAACTTTTATAAAACTGAAAAGTTGATAGATGGGGAATGTTAATTTTTTTGTTTGTTTTTTTAATTTTTAAATAATTAATTTTGTAGATCCAGAAGAATCTTTTTAATAAAATTTTGATATATAACACAATCTTTAATTTCATCTTTCCAATATTCCATAATAATAACTGAATGTTCAAACATGGCAATTATTCCTTTAATATCAATCACCATATTTATCAATCCCATTAATTCTTCTATTGATTTCCCACCTCCATTGTTACTACCATTATTCCCACCATTACCATTACCATCATTTTTAGTATTATTATTACCACCTTGACTGGTACTATTTTGTAATTGTAATGATAATAATGTTTGTAATTCTATATCTGTACTTGCTTTAACTATCAATTCTTGAATTTTCTTATATAATAAAAATTGACAAACATTACCAACGATTAAATTTCTTAAATAATACCACAGTCCAGGATGTCTATGGGTACTTAATTTTGGTATGGTTAATTTTGGTAATGAGATTAAATTTTGGATGAAAATTCTTAATATTCTTGATCTTGCCAATGGCATATTTTTAATTGTAAAACTTGATTCTTCTTCTTGTTGTTGTTGCTGCTGTGATGGATCTACTGGATCAACATCATAATCTATTAAATTAGAAAAATCTTCATCTGGATGTTGTTTTTGATAAAACATAGGAGCATTTATAAGATTGAAATAATCCATTTCTAAATCAGAACTATTTGTATCACTTAATAAATGCAATGAATTGGAAGTCATTGAAGATGCATTGGGGGAATCAATGGTATTTAAATTATTAAATGTTAATGAAGTTGTGTTGATGGAATTATCCAACACCGAACTAACCGCCTGGATAATTTCAATAAATGATATTTTATCTTCCAAAAAGAAATACACCAATGGACGAAACAATAATAATTTCGAAACAATAACTCTGGTTTTAATAAACATTATGGATTCTGATTGAGCTCGAACTAACAATTCATCATCAATTAAGAAATCATCCAAACTATCAAATATATCATTCTCAATCTTATTCTGAGAATTGATACTACTATTATTATTGTTGTTATTGATATTATTTTGATCCAGTTGTTTCTTTTCATATTTTCGTTTCATTCTTCTATGGATTTGATCAACATTGGTTTCCAGTAATACGAAATTTCTAATTTCTGGTGATAAAGAATTAATAATCCCATTATATTGATTTAAATATTTAATAAACGAAGCCCAAACTTTTTGTTCATTAAATTTCTTACTATCCCAAACATGATTTAAACTATTTTCCAATGAATAAAACTCATCAAACATTTTATTATCAACTTTTCTATAGGCAATTTCTGTCAAGAAATAATACCAAGTATATTGATCATCATAAGTTTGGGCCAACTTAATAACACTTTCGCTGTATCGACTTCTCATTTCATCCGATAACGGTTCAGGAATTCTAGGAAATAATGTTGGTGGTTCAACTTGGGTTATACCTGATAATGGAACATAAGGAGATAATTCAACATTCAATTCACATTCTAATTTTAAACATGTCCAAAATAATCGATCAACCGTCTCTTTTTTGGTTTCCGAGAAATTTCTTTGCTTGAATTTCTTCTTCTGTAGGTAATAAATCATATGACGACTGGCTAATACATAATTGGTATGTGCCAATAATATTGAATTCAGATGTAGATATAATTGACCAACAAGAAGATGATATTGTACTTGAACGATTGAATTTTCTTTCAATACGTATGGATAAGTACTACAAAGTACTTCCGCATATTCTTTCAACATAAATGCAATTGCATTTCTTTGTCGTGGGAATGAATCAGGTATATCTTTAAATGCATCTACTCCAGACAAACATCCCACGGCCACAGATTCAGCTTCTTCTTGGGAATTACTATATTTGGTCAAATTCTCCAATTGAACTGGCACACTAAATATCCCCATTGCAAAAACCAAAAGGATTAACGGAATTGAATGAATCAATTTATTAAACAGTGAGACAACTGCAGGGGTGATTTCCGTATTTTGAGCCTGATAAATATATTGAATTTCTTCGGGTAATTCTTGATCATTAACATATAATTCAAGCAATTTTGAAAATGAAGCATCAGGTAAGTTTTGTACAAGAAGTTGGTATTTTTCCAAAGTGTCAAAAAATTCAAACGTATCTAAAATTGGTATTTTGGTAAATGTGTTTACAAAAAATGAATTAATAATAGTGGAAAAATTATTAGCAATTAGTTTCTCGAGATTTGCAAAATTTTCAAATGATTGTTTTAAGGAATGTTTTGTTTTTTTAATGGCTCCATTGTTTAAATCATATTTATTGAATAATTCCAGTTTTAAAAATTCCACACTTTCCGGAGTTTGATTCATATTTTTTAAGAATGATCTCCATTTCATAATTGATGTAATCGACATATCCCAAATACATTTATCAAAAGTAAATTTCTTTCCCGTTTGCAGTTGTTGTCCTTGCTGTTGTTGATGATTGAAATGATGTGACCCTTCATTACCACTGGAATCACTTGGAGTACTACCTGTAGTACCAGTTTTAATTTCCTTTAAATCTTTCAAAATCACATCCAATTTACTCAAAATATTCAACGATGCTGGATCATAACTTGAATAATCCTTTTGTTGATCATCAGTACGATAATGACAATTCATGTTTCCATTCTTAATACATGACCCACATCTTGGTCGGACATTATCACACTTAATCTTTTTTAATCGACATGTATCACATGCAGTTAAGGCACGTTTTCGAGGATATGTAGCTGCAGCTCGATTTGAGGCTTGCGTTTGGGAATGTAATCTCTTTTTCGATTCCTGACTACCAAGGGGGGAAGTTTGGGTGTGCTTTTGATGGTTCGAAGAAGGTGCTGATGATGATGATGGTTCAGGAAGTGGAACTCCAGGAAGAGATTGAGGACCCAGAGGGCCAGTAGGTTGAGGCGGTGGGATTGGGATCTGGGATTGTGCTTGTGCTTGTGCTTGTGGTGGTAGAGGTGGTGGTTGTTGTTGTTGTTGTCTTATAACTTGAGGTTGGGTTTGTTGATATTGTTGCTGTAGTTGTGGTTGTGCAGGTAGGTTCTGCATCATTTGGGCTTGATATTGGGCATTATTTCCTCCTGGTTGACCTTGATAATATCCTTGTGGTGCTGTATAGTATGCATTCGGCACTGGAGGTGGTTGAGGGGGAAGTTGTTGGTAGTAATTGGGTGGGTATGGACTTACCATCGGTTGTGAAAGATGAGGAGGTGGAGGTTGTTGTAGCGGCTGTTGTTGTTGTTGTTGACCAGGTGCTAAATACTGAGTATTTGGTGGCGGCAACGACTGTTGCTGTTGCTGTTGTTGTTGTTGTTGTTGTTGTTGTTGTTGTTGTTGTTGTGCTGGTAGTTGCATCGACATAGAACGTACGGATTGGGGAGTTGTCGTACTTGCAATTGAATTATGCGCCAGTGATTCCGACTCACGCTTCAAGGGAGGTGTACTCATGATGGATGAGGGAAGATGGCAGGGTGTTGTATAAAGGTTAGCAGTAATGAAGTGGTTGTAGTATTTGCGGTAAGAAGAACCGAAAGTGAAAAAAAAAAGTTTAAGCCCAAAAAAAAAAGAGACAGCGAGTGGTGTCAAGTGGAACAAAATAAAAGAGAACAGGGTTGGTGGAATACAACCGAAATGGAATTATAAAGAGAGAGAGAGAGAGAAAAAAAATCACACAATATGTCACAGAAGGAATTCTCCGAAGCCACTTTCCCATCTTGTGCCCTTCCAGAATTCCTCAAAATAAGAAATAAACGGCTCTTCCAAGAACTTGAATATACAAGCACATTGGTTTAATTACAGGAGACGGCTGGGGTAATGTATAATTCACTTTCTAGTATATCACCATCTTGCTTATTTCGTCGGGAATGCATGTCCTAACCAGGGGGGGATGGGTTATGTACCCCTGAACTTTCACTTTCATCGTCAAAACAATTTATTATGGTGAATCGCCAATTTAATGTTCAATACACGAGGCGAGATATTTTTTTTTTAGCCACCTACATAGCCTTGGTAGATCTTTAAAGCTTCTACGCTGACGACATCGAATACTTCTCGAAGATAAAATCCCGTCCTCGTTCCGTTCCGTCCCTCTCACCAAGAGTTATATAACTTTAACTTTGAGTAACATTAGTATATAATTGTAACTGATAAAATATCTTCGACAAGAGATTTTGTATCGTTTTCTTGTTCTCTTACTCTCATTCCTACGACTCCCCCCCTACATCACGAGGCGTGTTGGTGCTAATGTAATTGGTATTGTAACGTCGACTTACAAACATGCCACGTTAGGCTGTATTACCTTCATCTTCGTCAGTTATTCATCATTGGATACATCATTGTATATATTAAAATCTTTAATACAAAATCAGGTAATAACCAGTGTTTGCTTCTTATTACATTACATCACATTACATTATGGAAACATATCTATGTACACATCACACAAACACATAAAACCTGGTTGAACAAACTCTAAAAGATAACAGTCAATATACGTGTGCTAGCACATTTAACCTGGTGGTAATTGGGAAGCATCAACAATATCAGCAGCACCAATGACATCGTCTTCTTCTTGTGCAAGAGCATCCAATGGAGTTCTTGGTAAGGCCATCATACCAGATCTTGCCAATTCCAAAATACCAAATGGTTGTAATAAAGTAATGAAAGAAGTAACTCTTGATGGTTTGGCACTTAATTCAACAATGACATTTCTGTCGGAAATATCAACAACTTTACCACCAAATTGTTTGGTCAAAGTAGTGATATGATCCAAATGGGTATGTTTTTGTCTTAAAGCTTCACTTGGAGCCAAATTGCTTGGATGGAAAGCTGATTCAGAAGCGCTCAAATCAGGAATAGATGAAGCATCATCAATGTGTAATTGATGAGTTGCAATTAATTCTTGGAAATATTCTGGTCCCAATAATGAGACTCTAGCCAATAATAATTCTCTCTTGATGATTTCAGCATTGGTATAATCCAACACGGCATAAACAGGAACCAAATCTTCAATTTGTCTTCTGGCTTGTTCAACAACACCATCTTGACCTTTCAAAACAATGGTCATTCTTGACAAATCTTTAACTTCGGTATTACAAACAACCAAAGAATCAATGTTGAATCCTCTAGCTGCCAAAGTACCAGAAACACCGGATAACACACCAGGTTCATTTTGCACTAAACAATTCAAAACATGTTGTTTAGGTGGAGCTTTGGAAATAACTGGGGTTTCATATAAGATGGAAGAAACAGCAGCATCAGCAGACCAATTTGGAGTCTCCAAAGTTGGCAATGGTGGTCTTTTTTGATTACGATGTAAATTCTTGTATGCTAATGCGGAAGTAGAACTGCTTCTAGCCCTGGTGAATTGTTTCAACACAGTTGAAGTTCTGCTTCTTAACATGGTTGAAGACATGATAGGGAGATAGGGGAAGATGGGAAGAAGAAGTGTGTTCTACTGGATGTTTATGAAATATCTTGATTTTTTTTTTCAGATTATATGTATGGAGGAGAGCTCTGGCAGTGAAAGTGCGAGCGTGAGAATGAGTAACAAATGGACCTACGGAGAAAAAAAAAACGAAAATTTTTATGAATCATCACCACGACATTGTCGCGTTTTCCTCACTTCCGGCCCTGAATAGGAGTATTTCTTTGATCCAGGATTTTGCGACATCGTTGCCAACACGTACCAAAATACAAATAATAATAAACTAATGATCTCGTGAGGACACATTTGATTCTGAATGGTTAATGAAAACAGGTCAGAAGAATTGGTAGTTGAGTAATAATGAAAATCCTACATGCTGGGGCTCATTCTATGGAACTTAAAAAGGCAAAAAAAGCAGACGGCCAACCACAACACAACTTCAAATTGTTCAGTTGACTTGTTGTCAGAAACGACCAATATTCCTGTTGATGATAGGATATTTCTACTACTTCTCTCCGTGGATTTCACATTAAGAAATTGTTCACATATAAATCACATGATGTGGTGTCAGGTGATTTTCTTGCACGTGATTTTATGGAACTTTCTTTTTTGACGAGAAAAATAAAAATAAAATTTTGCTGTGCGGAATTTTCTCTTCGTTTCTTTTTCTTTTTTTGTTTTTTTCTTGTCGTGACAATTTTCTTTCGTTTAATTATCCAAAAATAAAATAAGAAAACGCAAAACTTGTTCACAGAGGATAAATACCAGACGAGTGAGTTACACAATAGGTTATAACCACAATATATTACTCGTTAATGGAGGTAAGGGAAGCAATGTATAATATGGGAAAATTGTTTAATCACTTCTCTTTATCTCTCGTTATTTTGTGTGTACTTTATCACAGTGATTTATTATATAGTACAACGTGGGTAGGCTGCAACGCAACTGGAACCCATTCTTTTTTTTCTTTTCACGCAATACAAATATAATTAATTATTAGCCCAAATACAACTATCACTACATAGTAATGGTATGAATAATAAATATTAAAAAATTGTATATATTAATATCAAACAAACAGACTCAATGTCTTTCTTTTTTTCTTTACTAAGAATTTAAACTAAAACGATAATATGGAAAATAAAAACTCAAACAATTGGATGAACCCACCCATAAAAAAAAGGGAAGGGACGGAGTTAGATTGCGACGGGTAAGTTTTTCTTTATTTCACACTTACAACATCATAGCAATAGCAGCCAAGACTGGAGCAACGGCAACAGCAGTGACGGTTTCAGCAGCACCGGTTTTGGTGATGGAAGCAGTAGCAGTGTTGTGTTTACCAGAAGAAGTGGAAGTGGCATTGTGTTTGGTAGAAGTGGAAGAAATAACTTTGGTAGATGAAGATGAAACAATGGTAGTAGAAGAAGTCTTCTTGTCTTTCTTAGCAGTAGTAGTAGAAGTTTTCTTGGTAGAAGAAGTAGAAGTTTTCTTTTCAACTTCAGCATCTTCATCCTTCAAGTTGACGATGGCTGGGTAGTCAAATTGAGCATCTTGAACAATCAATTCATCATCGTTGATTAATCTGACTTGTTCCAAGTTAATGGCGAAAGCAGTGGTAGCGATGGAAGCTAAGGCTAATAATTCGAATCTCATTTTTGAAGTTAGTCTTGTAAAGTGATTATCAAAGGAATGAAAGAAAGAAAAGAGTAAAAAGAGTAAAAAGGGAAAAAAAAAAAATGTATACGAAGATAAAAAAAAATTGCAAAGAATTTCAATGTAGTTATATATGAAAACTATTGAAACCCATATTTTAACTATTAACAATATGCGTGGGAAATGTAACTCTTCTCTCTTCTCTCTTACTCCTTCTACATTTGTTCAAATTTTAATCCAAATTAATTTAACTAATTTATAAGGGATGCACAAAAACTGTGAAATATTTTCACCTTTAGTTTTTTAATTTTTAGTTTGCTCTTCTTCTATTGTCTTTTATGCTGCAGTGTAATAATTTTTTTTTACAGGTTACACCACACACACACACAGACGCACACACAAAATAACCCCAAAACTGTAAAAATGTAAAACTGCAGAACTGCAAAAGTGTAAAAGTGCAAAAAAGGACCCGACGCCCAAATATAGCAAAAAATACAATAATATTAAATAGTATAAAATATTATAAAATAACCTACAATAAATAAAATTCCCATGGAAGGAACACGTCTATAGTAAATTTTTGGTTACTTCAGATTTGATTCTAGACTTAGGTCATCACTTTGATTTTTCAGCTGTTTATATTTATCAACCGACCCCCTCAACCAACTCCCCCCCCTCATTATTTATGTTAAGAGATAGTTGTAATTTCCTTTGACGATGAGTTGTTGTTGTTATTTTTTTTTCTGGTTAGTCTTTTAGGAGATGAAATAACTATATCAATCAAGTTACTTGTCGTGTGACATTAAGCTATAGTGAAAACATTCTATCTTCAACTTAATCTACTTCGTTGCTCTTCTGTTCAACAATGATTTTGTGCAATTTTTCACATGTCGTAATGGAGCATACATTTTGCATTTGCAATTTAGGAATTATTGAACAATTAGGTTTAAGCTTTTGTGTGAGAAGGTAATTTCAACTAGCAGAACCACTATCATTTACTACTAGTACTTACTGCTGTTTTATCTGCATCTCCTTTGACAACTCTCTTAGCAGATACAAAAAAAACAAACCCGACATGAAAATCCCTTCTTCCCCTAATGCAACGTATCATCTCGTACACCCTTTACACATCCCTTGTAATTATTATTATTATTGTACCAACATCGTATATCCGGTTTTATAGAAATATATATCTATTGGTTTGATCGACAACTACTTGTGTTTCTTGAAATAGACGGTCCTTCGTTATTAATAGCCACTCAATAAAAATTTAGTAAATTCAGATACAATGCTACAACTAGATCCTAAAAAACTTTATTCCTTTTATTTGGAATTATGATCGTGTGAGCTTTAAATTTTTTTTTTTAATTTTTAATTTTGCTCTTGTTGGGTCCACAGTTGGCATACATTATTTGGTTAGTATACTGTTGTCTGAAAATGGAATAGGAACCACTATCACAGTTTTATTACATTCATGAACATGACTTTTTAATTTTCATTTTTTATTTTTATTTTTATTTTATTTCTGTATAGAAAATTCTTTATCTAACTTGTTCTATTTGATTATTATCCTTTCCAAAGAGCTTATCAGCAACCAAATATGGAAGGTATGGAAAATAGAAGATATATTGATTAAATTTATACATTATATCACAGTTTGTGAGAGAGAGATATTATTACCATTGTTTTCCATTGATTAAATTGTTTGCCAAGAATGGACCATAACCATTATTATTACCACTACCAACAATTTATCAAAATTTCGGATTTTATTCTTTCCTTGTGAGAATTACCCTTTCCGTAGTGGTGATATAGCACATTGGACTGCAAAATTATTTTCGATGATTGATACATTCATTTGTTGTTGTTCATTGCCGTTCCTTCTTTCCTAATTGGGTAATTTGCCGTGCTGTTGCCGTACATGAATTTCGTATTTCGCAAAATTGTCTTTTTTTTTTCGCAACTTTCCAATGGCATAACAAATAACATCACATTACTACACAATATGGAACCAATAAATAACCACAACTCGATTGTTTGTTGACAGATAACATCACATCACATTATATAGTTTTGCTATTAATCATTTGCTATCACTAATACCCCCCTTTTTTTATTATTACTATTATAGTTATTATTTTCATTGAAACAACAAAATCATCTTGTATGAAATTGGTATATTTAATTCCTTTATGTTTTTCTATTTCCAATGTTGTACAATCCCGTGTAATACCTCGATCAAATTATGATATAAAATATAGTGGGAAGAAACAAATTCGAGGTCAAGAAATGCATGAATTTAAAGTCCTTGGAGGTCCCTATCAGACCCGAGTAAATTATTATCTTGATTCAAATGGACAATATTTCCATGATCATTACCTGGGTCATCACGAACAAGATAACGAAGGGATTGAAGTTTTGAGTAGAGATAAAATTGGAGTAAAATTGGGTAATGTACATAATAATCTCTTCTAAATAAATAAGTAAATAAATAAATAAATTTATGGAACTTATACCCAAGATAATAGAACCAACAAACTACCAAAAAATACCCCAATTGGAATATGATATTGATTTCCATGATTAACAGAACTGGTTGATGATACAGTATGGTTGCTTGTTTGATTATAAGCAGCAGTAGCAGTAGTTGATTGGCTCTCTGTGTCTATACTGGTAGATCTGACATTATTTGGACCAATTGTTGTTCTTTCTATTGGATCACCAGCAACCGAAACTTGATTTCGAGCTTGTAAGTGTATAAAAGCGGGATATACCAAGGCATGGACGAAAATTGCTGACATAGCAATGATTGATAATACTTTATTTAATCTCATAATGATGATGATAGTTATTGGACTTTTAGAACTATTTGATACAATTGAAAGAGTAATATCATCGAATATTTATAGGTGAATTTTTCAATCATAAATTCGTAATTACTTGTTTGTTTGTTTGTTTGTTTGTTTGTTTGTTTGTTTAAAGATGACTCCTCCCCTTATGAGACTTGTCCTACTATGTGTTCCATAATTAGAACGGATTAGTAGTATACTAAAACCCCGTCCCTCAACACGATGGTTTAACATTCGGTATTTTTTTTCACTCATGCCGTGCATTGTTATCAAAAAAAGTTGCAGCTATTAGTCACAACACACCAAAAGAAAAACGTTGCAACAAATAAACACCGCGATAAACACCGAAATAAAGTCCTCACCGCGAAATTACGAATGTGTGATCATCATAATTACCACCGTTCATTCCCTTCTAAATTCCGCATGTGGCCCTCATATTAAAGATAAGAACAAAAGCTTATTTCCTAATAATACAATTCAATAATGGAAATGAAAAAGGGCACCTCTCCTCTCCTCTCCTTTGTCCCAATTAGGTATTCCGAAATAAAGTCCGTAACTCCGTGATCATAGGAATTGCAACGGTTTTAAAGTAAAAAACTGGTTCAAATTATCGCAATTGATTCTGAAAAAAATTCCTTCTATAACTCCATGAGACCGTATAACTCATAAGTCTCTCTTTTGGCGGTGGCTACAAACGAAACGAAATGAAATAGAACAACTTCGAAGGGCGATTACTAATCGAGATGCAATTCATTCATTGATAACAATAATGAAATATTGATTTTTGTTTTTATATATATAACCTTTTATTCAGAATTCAATCGTATATATATATTATTGAAAAGTAGTATAAATAAAACGTCTATCAATTATATGTCCCTATACATTTATTACCACCGAAACGAGCAAAATTGAAACCATTAACCATACCCTAATTCCAACACCCAGAGACACCAACGATTCAGAGCTGGATGTATTCGACGTAGCAACAGAAGAAGAAGAATGTGAATCTTCACTTATCACAGTTGATGAATTAATTGGACTTGTGGTACTCAGAATTATGGATGATGTGGTTGGTAATGGAACAATACCAGAATATGGATCGTACTTAGTGGTAGCAACTAATGGACCAACTCTCTGATTAGGTTCATCATCAGGAACATAGGTGGATATACTTTGATAAGGGAAAAAATAGATAATTGTAATTATGGTTAATAATATTTTTGAAATAGCAGTCATTGATATTGATGTTGTAATTGTAGTTATTATTAAAGATTAATGAAATATGATGTTAAATTAGAATTACTTTGCCACTTTATATATTGATATATTGTAATATTTTTAAAAAGTCAATTGTTTATTTATTGTTTGTTTGTTTCTAAACTATGATTCATAATGTGTGTTGTTCTCTTTGTTTGTTGCTACATGAATGATGCGTTGTTGTGAAGTACCACAAATCAGTCATCATGAATGATTTCTCTTCTTTGTTGATACCATTGAAAATTTCCTAAAATCAATATTGCAATTCAAGTAATACCGGGATAACTCCGGGTGACTCAATTCACATGGACGTATTTCCTCACCTTTTTGATAAAAATTGGGTGCAAAAAAAAGAATCGATAAAATGAAAAAAAAAAAAAAAAAAAAGGAAGTCACTTATTTCGGATCTCTTTTATTCAAATTCAAAATAAAAAAGGGGTAATATACAAAATAGGAAACACGTCCGCTTTTTCATCATCCTTTGTTGATGAAGTACAAAAGTTACTGTTCTTAAATTCAACAGACTACCAACAAAGAAAACAATAAGATTCAGTGATTGAGATATTTTCTCCGCCTCCGCATCCGCCTCCGTCTCCTTGTCCATGCGTCATTGTTCATGCATGAATAGTTGTGTTGCGCCGTAGCTCCACTTTTTTTATATAAAATAAAAACCATCCATTATACCATATATACATTGTGTTACACCGAAAGTTATACTAGGGCGATTTTTAATTTCAATTGAAAATTGAAAATACCTATTGCTAGTAAATTTGTAATACCGATATGAACTACTTGTTGTGGTAACCT
>JANIWD010000036.1:0-113467 GCA_030557875.1 Candida neerlandica
GCTAATAGAGATACAGTACAAATAAAGACATATATTTATTATCGAAGATTGTAAGTCTGGTAGAAATACTCACCTGGGGTACATCTTCCCCCACCAGTTACCAGATGTAGTCTGAAAGTAGTACTTGTTACAGAACAGTACAAAGCTATCTGATTTAGAATTGTTAGTAATTTTGAGGAATCTTCAAAAGTCTTCCTTTAAATGTTGTGTTTTGTTGTAAAGTTGCAAATCATCGACATAAAGTCCAATTTAATAGAACGATACAATTAATAAAGCATTGGCTCATCGAACCACGACCTATGAAAGAAATAATCGTTATCAGTTGAATCCCCCCAAAGTAGTACTTGTTACAGAGAAGTGAGGCCCCATCCTGCTATCTACTGATTCTCAATGGAAAACAAATCTTATATTTGATAGGTTGGAATCTTTGACTTCAAGTCAAGATAGATTTTATCTACAATTTCATGAATCAACAAATGTGGATCTTGGGAGTAAACGAGTAACTAGGATTTGACCCTGTTTTGATTATTATAGTGCATTAACCATTTTTGTTTTTTCCTATTTTTTATTATTGTTTACATTACAACTATTGCCTAAGATGAAAGGAGATTCTTCTTCTTCTTCTTCTTCTTCTTCTTCTTCTTCTTCTCTCTATACATATGAAGCAAAATATTTCTTCCTTGTTGTTATGAATGTGTATTCTTCTATACTTCTTTTCTTCTCTATTATTAACTTTGTCCGCTTTGGTTTAAGAAAATGATCACAATTTTCATACCATACTGATGATATATATATATATATATATACATATATTAATTAGGAATATTACCATCTACAATAACAGGAACATATATAAATTTCCAAACTGAAATTCTTGCTAGAAAAGGTTTTCGATAATCAAAATTCCAATTGGTTATTTGTATGTGCGTATATGTGTTTTTCTATTGTGATAGACACACGACTTGTCGCAATGCCATCATGTTATGGTGAAAGAAACACATACATATGAGATTGGGTCATTCATTTTAATTGGTCAATATCGTATAGATATACATATATAGTTATTTTTATCTACAACATCAACATATCATATCATCTTTGTATATACTCTCTTATTGTTTTTATTTTATTTTATTCTCTTCTTTTTTTTTTTTTAAGTAATTTAAAGTATATATGTATATATATATGTATACTATATTTCTTCATTTAATGTCTCTTTTTAATAATAATAATAATAATATTTTTTTTATTTTGATTCATTTTTTTCAGTAATCTTTTAATAATCTTTTCACTCATAATAAGAATCTAGTAAAATATACTCTTCTCTATCGATTTATATATATCTCTCTGTCTCTCTGTTTCTATTTTCTTTAATCCCAATATTTTTCTAATTCGGATAAACTAGTCAATTCAGGTTTTGGCATTTCTGTCAATTCAAACCATTTTTTCTTCTTACCTGAACCTCCAGCACTTAATGCTCTAAATGCTGCCAATCCTAAATCATCATTATAATTGTTTGTTTGACAAGAAAATGAATTAGATGTGAATGGAGATGGAGTCCAAGTTAATCTTCTTCTTTTAATTCTAATTGGATTTTCAAGACCTTGTTGTTGATGAGGTTGATGAAATTGTTGGTGTTGTTGTTGATGTGATTCGGTTTCTAAAACATCTTCAAGAACTGCTTCATCATCATCTTCATTGTCGTGGATATTATCATGAGTTGTTAGATCATCTGTATCTTCCTGAAATACATTTAACGAAGCAACCACTGGGGCAATACCATAAGGAACACAGAATTCTTCCAATGTTGGTCTGCCTAAATCAAACATAGTTGCTCTTCTTTTTTGAGGTTGAGGTGGATTTGATGCAACAGGAGTTTCGGAAGGTATATTTGAAACTAAAGAAGAAGTAACAGGAGGAGATTCAACTGGAGTTGGGGTTTGTTTAATTGATACTCCCATAGTAGAATTTTTCCTCGTAGTATTGGATGACATATCAGAAGATTCATCATCAACTCCAGAAGTATTACCACCGGCATCAGAAGAGTGCTCATCTTCATCATCATTATTACTATCTTCTTCTTTTTGTTGTTTTTGTTGTTGTTGTTGTTGCTTTTGCAACTTTTGTTTAGCATCTTCAATTTTTTTCAATTCATCTAAAACTTTTTCCCAACCAGAAGCCAAGAGACCTCTATATTTATACACCATTCTTTTTGGAGAAGCATCGGCCCATTCTCTAGAAATAGCATATTGTAATGACAAATCAGCTTTTTCTAATTTCTTAATATAGGCATTCAATTTAGCACTAACTAAATTAGAAGTTTTGGAAGACATATTGACTAATTCAGGATGTAATGTCTCTAACATTTCACATAATTGTTTCACCGTCATTCCTTCTTCTTTTGGATCTTTATCATATAAAATCAAGAAAATCTTATACAAGACATTATCTTCTAATGAAGCATCACCTTCTTGAATTGGTTTTGGTTTTTCTCCGGTTACCGGTATATTGGTGGAGATTCCTGTGGCGATTGGTGCTCGAGATAATGGTTTATGTTTCTTGATTTTTTTTGTTGTTGTTGTAGCCGTGACAGTGACAGTGGCAGTGACAGTGGTGCCTTTGACAGGTAAATTAACTGAGTCAATTTCCGGATCAGATGGGGTAGGTGGGGTGTTTTCCTTTGAGCTTCCCCTGGAGGAAGATGAGGAAGATGAGGAAGATGATGATGATGACGAAGTAGTACTAGTAGTACTAGTGGTACTATTGAAGGGACTATCAATGTCTAATTCATTTGCAATCATAATTCAATAAAAAAAAACAATAATAATAGTATATAGATAAAAAAAATAGTATAGTATAGTATAGGTCGTTAAATTCGTGTATAAGGTGATCTTATTTTTTTTCTTTTTCAAGGGATAAATGTTGTGGTATAATACATATATGAAGAACTGGAATTTGTCACTCTAGTCAAATGATAATTAAATATTTAACTATATGGAGGGATAATAGTGATATATTTTAAAACAAAAAAAAATTTAATCTTTTATGAATATAGTGGGTAGGTAATTGTGTGTGTGTGTGTGTGTGTGTTTGTGGAGGGGATGGCACAAATATAAAAAAAAATATATATATACAAAAATGGATAAAAAAAAAATTGGTAGATATAAAAAAAAATATAAAAAAAAAGGATGAAGGTAGTTTTAATTTAATCTAATGAATGATAAAACTAACTGTAGTTTGGTGGGATTGGATGGATACAATATTGGTGAAATAAATAAAGTAGAATAAAAAAGAGACCAAAAAAAAAAAAGGAGTGAGTGGGTGGATTCGTGATGGTTGATGGTTGATGGTTGATTTGTGTGAAATTAAATTACCGCCTCTCTTTCTCAATTATTGTCACAAAGTGCACTACTCCTTGCATTATCTGGTAAACACACGACCACAACACAGTGCGTCTTTTTTGTTACTCCATATTAGCAATTTATTAATAAATCAAAAGATAATGAAAACAAGGTCGTGTAATTTTGCAACAAAATATCAAAAATTAACACACACACACACACACAGACCTACCAATATAGATAGTTACTCCATATATCATCATTAATCACGGCACAACCCCCCAAGTCAACTCATCTCTTAAGTTACAGAAACACAGACACATGTTAGATGCTGATCGTAGAGAAAGAAATATGTCAAGCTCTAGTACGTTTGGTGTTTGTCTTTTAACTTTCCTTCCTACTGTCAAAGGGTAACAATTGTTCTCCTTATTATTATCTGTATATATCAACATTGCTACTTTTTCAGAACATAATCTAAACCAAACTCCTGCTTCCTTTTCTTTTGCTTTTGCTTTTGCTTTTGTTTTTGCTTTTGCTTGTATTTTTATTTTTCTTGTTTGTGTATTAAGCTTTTTTTGCATTTCCTCCTTTTCCTCATTCCGATGTATCCTTTTTCAAATGGCTCCCCCTTAAAAAAAACAATTCCGCTTTGACAATGATATCTTCATCGGAATAATTATATAATTCCCTTGTTAACTATGGCAATACAATTCTATTAGGTGTCATCGTTTGGAGATGGAGATTAATGAGGGGAGGACTAGTATAGGAAGGAAGAAAGGAAGGTTCGGGTATATGACATTACTAGTGCCGATTAACACAATATTGTCGCACTAAATTATTTACTAGAGTTCGTATTAAAAAAATTGGTGCAAAAAAATGAAAAATGAAAAAAGAAAATAAGTTTTATATGTAATACAGTATATAATATAGTATATAATATATAATATAGTATAGTTTTTAATTAGAAGAGTTTTTCCAAATCCTCTAGACTTGTATCCAATGGACAAGGAAATGAAGTAAATGGAGTAGAATGGAGAAAAGAAGGAACTGATTCTCTTCTCATTGCCGTAATAGCAGCAGTATCCAATTCAGTAGCTCCTAAATTACCCCAATTGAATTTACTAATTGAAGAAATTGTTCTTCTTTTTTTAACAATGACATGACGCTCTTGATCTTCTTCATCATCATTATCATTATCATTATTGTCGTCCTCGTCTTCCTCTTCAATATCGATGAAAACTTCATCATCATCAATGGCAGATGTTATTTTGCTCTTGTTGACTAAATAAGGTGGAGGAGGTTCAGGAAATTCATCCAAATTCAAAAAACTTGGACGTCTACCAAAGTCAAACATAGTTGCTCTTCTCTTAGTGGATGGTTGCTGCTGTTGTTGTTGTTGCTGGGATTGCTGTTGTTGTTGTTGTTGATTGTGTTGTAGTTGTAGTTTATGGTCTGATTGTTTATGTTTATGTTTTTGTTGTTGTTGTTGCTTTGGTGATGTTGCAGCAGATTGTGAGTCAATTTGTTTTGTACCAGTCTTACTTTTAGTTGTGGAATCACCATTGACAAGATCATTATCATTATCATCAATATCCATAATTTCGTCTTTAGAATTGACATTATTAGTCTTGTTATTATTATCATCATCGGAAAGATCCAAATTCTTAATTGAAGATTCAACTTTCTTAATTGATTCATTGTTATTGTTACTGTTGATCAGTTCATATTGTTCAGATTTCTTCAATTCATCCAATACTTTTTCCCAACCGGGGGCCAAAAGTCCTCTATATTTATACACCATTCTTTTTGGAGAGGCATCAGCCCATTCTCTAGAAATAGCATATTTAAGAGTTGTATCAGTCTTTTCCAATTTCTTAATATATGCATTTAATTTTGCACTTACTAAATTGGATGTCTTGGATGACATATTAACTAATTCAGGATGTAAAGTTTCCAACATTTCACATAATTGTTTCACCGTCATACCCTCTTCTTGAGGATCCTTCTCATATAAAATTACAAAAATACTGTATAATACATTGTCTTCCAATGAAGCATCTCCTTCTTGAATTGGTTTTGGTTTTTCACCTGTAACTGGAATATTTGTGGAGATTCCTGTGGCTATAGGAGCTCTTGATATAGGTTTAATTTTTTTAACCTTTTTCACAGTACTACCAGAAGTAGAAGTTGTTGTTGTTGTAGTAGTGGTACTTGCAGTGGTGGTACTGGTAGTGGAACTGTTATTATTTTTGGTGATATCTTCATTATCAGGTGGAGTGGGAGGAGTGCTTTCTTTGGAAGCTACTGGTGAAGGTAAAGGGGAAGGTGACGAGCTTTCATCCATATTGAGGGTTAAAGGTGTATGTGTTATGTGTTATGTGGTAGTTATTTTCTTCTATCACTTTTTCAGTGTTTGATATTTCAATAGATATATATATATCCTTTTTCGAATTTATTTTTTTTTTTAAATTGGAGGGTTTTCCGTAGAAAAAGCTGTTGATATGTTAAGTTAATAAATACCAACAGACTTTTTGTTTTGAATATTCAGGTCGGTTTGAGTTATAAAGAGTGACTCGTGGAGAGAAGAAGAAGAAGAAGAAGAAGAAGAAGAAGAAAGTAATAAAGCGTGTAGTTTTTTTTTTTATTTTTATTTTTTTTTTTCCTGAGTTTTTTTGAGGTTATTGTACTTCAAATTTGTATAGGTTACAAAAATGGGTAACATTAAATATTAAGTATTAACATTATGTTTCAAATAAGAGAGATGGGTCGTGTAATCTGCACAATTAATTTTTTTTCTTTTCTTCTCTCTTTTCTTTCTGTTTTTAAATAGGGGGAGAAATACAAAAAAAAAAAGAAATTTATTTTTAGATAACAGGGGGTGCCACACCCCGTGATTCTCTTGCATTTTTCCTGTAATTTTCCCCTGTTTATATACAGGACATACATAAGCAATAAAAGAAAAAAAACTTATTGCAATATTTGAACACATACACACGAACTCACACGTCTTTATATATATCCTTTAATTGAGATTTCATTTCATTTCCTTGTCTTGTCAACCAAATCCAAATTATCAGGAAGAATTAAACAAGTGGATTAATTCAAAATAGATCTTCAATAATTGTTGAGGGAGTGTTTTGGTGATAATTTGGATTTTACAGCTAAGAGAGTTTCATCATAGGACAAGAGAAATAAATAAATGCCATTGGATTGCGTGATCATATAAAAGACAGTTTAGAGATAACCAAACTACTATAGCAACTATCACAATCAACCAAACCACAAAGGCAATTATTCAAATCATAAAATTCAATTTGCCTTGGTAAATTAATTCTTATTCTTATTCTTATTCTTATTCTTGTTTTGTGCCTCGCTCTCCGGTATCGCACACCAATTAAGTTAAGCTGTGACTTTAATTAAAAAAAAAAAAAAAGAACTGCACACGTTGTCCTTGTTCTTTATGTACTTCTTGTCCTTGTTCTTGTGAATCTGTGTCTTCTTCTTTTTTGCTTTGATTCGCCTTATCAATATAGGACAAAAAAATCCAATATATTCTCAATCATAATCATTTATCAATCTCATTGGTGAATTATTTTTTAATTATTATTATTATTATTATCATTATCATTATCTTGAAGTTATTAATCCTCTACTCCTCCTTTTCTCAATAAATCATATTTCCTATCTATATTCCTAATAATCGCGTGCCAACTGTGGATACCTCTACAGTAAATATTCACGAGATCCTTAATTTAATTTAATTTAATTAGGGAAAAAATTTTCAACTCCACATTTTTAATTTTTTTCTTAAAAAGAAATGAAATTTCAAAAAATTTACCATTTATACATATATACAATTCCTTAGGGTTCAAGACCTAATCAAGTGTTACTGTCTATATAAACTGTTATCAATACTATCAAAAGTATCAATAGTATCTAAATAAAATAAAATAAAATACAATACAATAAAAAGAAATGAACCACGAGGCGATGTAATAATAAATTAATCAATAGCAATCAATAATTGCTATAATTCCGGTACGTTTTCATTCTTTCATGCCTTCTCTCTATCTAAAATCTATTGTTAGAAATTTTATGTATACCCTCATACTGTTCAATTTTGGGAATTTAAAGGTTATACAAAAATGACAAGTAGATCACTCCACACACACCAACATAACCCACATGCCCACACATTAATCACGATACTCTCTCTATCAGTACCATTACCGCATAATACATACATAAATTTTTAGATGTTCTTACACAAAACTTAAATAATTAAATCAATTTCAATGTGCCAAAAACAATTTTAGAATGTACCCGCCTTAAATGTTTTATTTTGTGTAATATAATTCGAGTTGGTTCACGAGAGTTAGGGCTGCAGCCCTAAATAGGATTTTGCTGCTCAAGAAAAAAAATTGTTTTCTTTTTTGATTTTTTGCAACCGCAACTTGCGATCTCTCGCTACCATGTGTTATTTTTTTTTTCGGCAATTGACACGCAATTTTGATAATTGCGTTTTAACAGGTGATACAGCACTAAGATCTAAAAAAAAAAAATGAACATTAGGCACGCAAATTCTTGCTGCAAGTGAAAGTAAAAAATAAAGAATATGTTTGGGGCCACGAATGTAACAGAGGTTGGATAATATGAGTTATTAATCTCTCTCTATAGATCATAATACTTACAAATGTATGTATAATATAAACAAGACATATATCATGTGTGTAACACCCAGAAAAAATATATTATTTGCTTTTCCTTCTGGTTTGTTCATTGAATTGAGAATTAATGCTTGGCGTGCCTATCGAATTCACTAAATGATTAAACACATGACTTACGTACTTTTGTGGCTGTATTTTTGTTGGATTCTTTTTATTATTATTATAAATAGATAGATATCCACAACCCCCTGCAATAAATTTGAATTTTTTTTTTTTTTTTTCAATTTATATTGTTTATCTATTTAATTCCACGATAATACCATTTCAGTGTCTAGATGAATACTGTTTTCGTATTTTTTTATTTCCTACTTTGTGTAACAGTCACGCAATCAGAATTTATTATTAATGATATCAAGTATCAATGGTTAGGTTTAGAAGGAGCACCAGGAGGGTTTAGTGTATCATCATCTCAAGGTATACAACCTGTTCTTGATCCTTATGGTAACTTAATAAGAGATTCTACCGTATCTAATTACACTAAAGTGGTTAATTTGGATAAAATAGAATATTTGTACAGAAAATTAAATGAAGTGAAAGACGACGAAAAACCAAGACGAGATGATGAAGAATACATTGCAGAATTGGTAAAGTTTTCACAATGGTTCACGATCAAACAACCCGTCTTGCCAGTGGAATATGAGAAGGTTGGTTTTTAGAGTGATTGGTGGAATACCTTGAAGGATAAATCTCCAACTATTGAATTTATTGACCTGGTATATACTTATACAATGTCATTTGTACCTACAATTTATTACGATAACATTATCCATTGGGTTAAAGGAGGTTCAACTAAGTACAAGTGTAATAATGTTTGGGATTTTGTCAATATTCAAATAAATGGAGAGGAAAAAACATATTGGGTTGGATGGGTGCCTTGGAAT
Organism: Candida neerlandica; assembly: GCA_030557875.1. Classification (NCBI taxonomy): domain Eukaryota; kingdom Fungi; phylum Ascomycota; class Pichiomycetes; order Serinales; family Debaryomycetaceae; genus Candida; species Candida neerlandica. The sequence goes on from JANIWD010000036.1 coordinate 8,950, forward strand.
TCAAGGACATATTGTGATCCAACGAAAATGAATATTTCAATTGATGATATATTATCTTTCGCAAGAACAGAGATTGAACTAAAGGAGAGAGAATTCATGGAACACACCACGGAGAAGATCAACATGCAATTTGGAGGTACCTGTTTGTCATTTAAAAAAGGACAAACGTGGCATGCCAATGTCCGTGTGCAAGCGTTCGATAGGATAATGTTTACAATGAACGGCTGGGATATGCCATGCGCTGATGATTAAATCACAATAGCAGAGATGAAGAAAAAAGAAATATAATGGAGTGATGTATAGTGGAAATTATATATTGAATTAAAAAATTTTTATGAACATTAAGATAGTGTAATTATTAAATTATAAGTATATGTCTATATATATCTCTATGCACTAACTCGATTATAGTTATTGACTATTTTTTTTTTATTAAGTCAATTGCATCTTCTGTTTTCTTCCAATCTTCTGGCCAATAATCATCTTGATAACAATTATCAACATCATTTGAATTAGGTGGGATGAACCAATAATTAATTGCAATATGAACCCCTTCATCATCTTTATCTTCTTGAGTTTTACTATTTCCAAAACTTGAAACTTCATGGAACCATCCTGCTGGTAAATACAACATTTGACCTGGTTTATCTAACCAAACTTCAATTTTATTCAATTGTAAAAATCCTGGAAAATGTTCATCAGCAAATTTTTTCAAAGTTTTCAATTGTTCACCATTTGAAATCTCATCTAAATGAAGTAAAGCAGGAGGAATTTTAGAAAAACTTGGAGGATCTAATGATGCCTTATTAGTATCCTCATTCTTCTTCTTGTTGGCCAATTTTCTTTGTTTTATATAATTTTGCAATTCATCAAGAAGTTTCTTCTTTTCTTCTTCTTGTTCTTTTTGGTCACATTGTTCTAATTTCCAATGTAAGATTTCTTCAACTATAGCACCATCATCACGAACGTGTTTCCAAAATGGAGCATTTCCATCCACTTCATAATCAATAACCCCACTATTATAAATCTCATGAATTTTCCCAATGGTATACAATTTAAACGCATCCTTAGGACTATATAAAGTGAATCGTTTCTTCCCTTGAATCAAAATGTATAAATTATCAGCATGATCATGATGTAATCCAGATGAAGAACCATGGATTTTACCAGGTAATTGTTTTCCTAATCCTAAATCCGATTTATTCACATCGATACTAAACTCTTTAGCTGAATCTTGTTGTGTCTTGTTCCCACTTGATCCTAACCAGATGTTGATTTGTTGTGGGATAAGATTGAAAAATGATGGTCTAATTGGAAGAATTTCCGGATGATGAACAAGATTTGTTAATGGAGATTGATAAAGTTCTTTAATTCTATAATTAGCTTCTTCTAATTCAAATTGTTTTTTTAATTCTCCATCAAGGTTTTGATTGTCTTCTTCAGCTTCAGCTTCAAAATCCTCTTCTTCTAAATCTTCAAAGTCATCATGAAGGTTGTTCATATCAATTGATGAAGTATCTGAAAATTTATCGAATTGAACATCTCCTTCCTCTTCTTCATCTTCATCTTCATCATCTTCATCTGCATATTCATCTTCATCATTCACTTCTTGATCTGGATCATCGAAATCATATTGGGTAGTTTTATAATAATTATCACTACCATTTTTGATCTCCGTTATTAAATCTTTCAACTTCATTTTAATTCTTTTTTGACCAGATCCAAATCCATCATCAAATTTCTTCTCAACTTGAATTTCATCATCATTATCATCATCATTACCTTCTTCATCTTGATTATTATTCAGTTTTAACGTATTGAGTAAATTATCAAGTTTAAAATCAATGATAGGTATGACTTGTTGAGAATCAGGAATATCAAACCTTACAGGTTTTCTAACTTTAATATAATCATTAAAAAAAGATTCTTTACTAAGTTGGGAAATATCTTTAATTATATCCAATTGTTCATTATTAGATGTAATGGAGTAATTGGTGTAAGAATTTCCTGTTTTTTGTTTTTTCAATGGGAGACTCATTTTAGTATCTTGAAAAAAAAAAAATAAACTTAAAAATATGAAATTAGAACAAAAGGGAGGGGGGAAGGAAAAGGGTATATCGGAAGAGCGAGACGTGTTGGTAGTTTGGTATTGTTATCCTATGCCGTTTTTTTTTTGTTAATGAAAGGAGTAGTGATAATAGTTGTAGTTGTAGTTGTAGTGCTAGGAGTAGGAATTAGTTTTTGTGATCAGTGGTCTAAAAATGGAATCTGGGTAAACTATTCTCCGATGGTAATTGTCTTCCAAAAAATTGAAATATATATATATAAAAACAATCAAGTATATGCGTAGAAGTGATAATGTATTAATAACCTTTTTAGATAGATGTCTGTTTGGTTATGTTGAATTTGCTATTAATATTTAGTTAACGGTGGTTTCTTTGTTCTTGTAGTGAAATTTTTTTTCTTCCTCTTCTTTCTTCTTCATCGCTCTTTCTTTATTTATCTTTGGGTGTGTGCGTGCCGTGGTTTCACATTGTTTCGCCCAAAAAACAAACGAACCAAACGAAATAGTCTGGCCATGTAGAATGTATTAGTTATAGACTAACAAAAAAGATATTTGGTTACTCAAAAACCAACTCCATTACAATGTGATTTATGGTTTGTGGTTTGTGGTAAGAGAAGAAATTAGAAACAGTGGTATGAGTATGAGCATGAGCATAAAGGAGGGCAAATTGTTATTAGATGAAATTTTAACACAAGAACAAGAATAAGAATAAGAACAAGAACAAAATCGTAAACAACTCTCTCTAAAAGATAACAACAAGAAAAGAAGAAACAGTTGCCTATTGCATTTTACGATAAAACGTGATAGTTGGTTGTCTTGTTGTTTTCCTAGTTACATGTCGTTCTATAGAATACCACCACCACGACATATCCACCCACATAACCGTATCACGACATAATTACGACATGAGGCCACAATGTCGTACACCTCTCTTTCTCCTTCTTCCCAAATCAAATCCATAAAAATGAGAGGTTTTTTCCTTTTTCCTTTGGGGGGGTTTTTCAATTTTTACTTAATTTGTCAAATTTCAAATTTCAAGTTTCGTTTCTTGTCATTGTTTGTTTAATTGATTTAGATTTAGATTTCTCGACATTCAAAATATATATCCCACCATCCACTGCATTTTACAACTACATAATAACTACTACTAAGTTACAATCCCAATCTCAATCCCACATTATTAACCACTATAAAATCAACGGATATATTTGTTCTCTTTATCCTTGTTTTCTCTCTCTTACACACCACCCCTTATATTATCTCTTCTTTGTATATTAACAATACTTCAACTTAAATTTATTTTACTCATAAAATAAAATAATATAAAAACGGTGGTTCAATTTTTGTATCATTTGCTTCATTTTTTGTTCTATTTAATTCGGGTCGGCTTTCTTTTTTGGCATTACATTACACCACAATTTGATTAAAATGTTATCACCATTATCCGTTATCATTTTCCGTTATTATTATTATTGTAAAGTCGAAATATTATACACATTCACACTTTTTTTTCCTCTACCCATTTTGTAAAGACAGTGATGATTAGATATACATATATCTCTATTGACAGAAACACGTACATTTGAATAAGTTCTATTCCAACTAAATGTCTGATTTTGATTTCGATTTACAAATAATGTCTTGAGGTACAGGTATAAAAGAAAAAAAGAGGATCTGACAAAGTTATTTTGCAAATCAGTTGATCAAACCTGTCAGAAACAAGTATTGTAAAGTTTGAATCTAGATTCATGATTGTTCCTATTAGATGTGTTTTTCTTTCTTCTTCTTCTTGGCTAGTAAAATAATAGTAGGTTTGTTTCTTTCCTTGATTTGTTCCCCACATAATCAAGATAGAAGGAATATCACATAGTAGAGCCAAGAGCATTAACTGATGATGACTGCGATGTTTAAGATGATGATGAAGTGAGTAAGGAGAGAGAAGAGAGAAATTGGTAACCCTGACAACAACTTTCTTAAAACTATAAACTAAACTAAAGAAATAGCAAAAAAAAAAAGAAAGGAAAGTAATGCAAAACTAAGTTAAGTCAAGTTAAACTAGCATAGAATAGTATAGTATAGTATAGGATTATATGAAACTTCCTTCTTTGTCTTTTTTTCTTTTTTTTTTTTTTTTTCTTCCCAGCCATACGTTTTATTTTTTTTTTGGTGGTGGTGGTAGTGGTGGTGGTGGTGAGATAGGTTGCACTTGTTCGCAGTTGTCCTTCCTACCTCTCACCAACAACCATTTTTCACACCACGACTACAACTGCCATCCATCTCCAATTACATTTCTTCATGGTACAAAATTTACGATTTTCTATTTTTTGTTGTATGTATGTGTATGTGTATGTGTAAGCGTATAATCTATTTCTATCTTTTTTTATATTTGTTGTTTAAGCCTTCATGACTTCGAAGTAATCAATTGCTACTGGTGTTACATTATTAGATATATCCATTGTTATCTTTTGTTTTAACATTTTCCACCATTTAGGCTTTCTTTTTTTTTACTAATTTGAGAGATCTAATATCGACATAACAACCAACATAAATTCTCATTAGCATACTTGTCTAACACACATATATACAGAAATATAAACAGATCGATATATCTGCAGAAAATGTACTCTGTAGGCGATTGTTAATGTTTGTAATTAGCAACATAACTACACATTAATGATTAACACACATATCCCCATAACAACGGTGTGTATTCTATTAACAAACGAAGGGTTAGTTTTCTTTTTTCTTTATTTCACATTTTCCATTCTTTCAAAGGTTAGTGATATATAGAGAATAACAGACAGTAAACAGTAAGAGTTATTACGAATTCTTTGTTTTTAATATTTTCGACATTTCGAGAAGAAACTTGATGATTTTTCCTCAATTCCTCTTTTTCCCCCTCCCCCTTTTAACTATCTTTTTGATACCTCTGTCCCTCAAAGATAAAAAAAGAATCACAATTTCGGTGATCTTTCCTCCCTTGATAAACTTCATACTTCAGAATTGCATCTCTTTACAATACTTACATTTTTCAGACACAAGAAGTCAATGGAGAGAAAGACGTGTTTTATCTCGTCAATATCTGAGCAAGATTGAGAGGTCTAGAAGATTCTTAAACCTGCCCCCTTCTTACCCAATTATTTATTGTGCATACATAACAGTAAAACAAGGCTGTTGAGAGCAGAAAATTTTCATTCTATTTTTTTTTTTCATTTACAGTCTTTAGGTTTTTCGTTTTTTCACTTTTTCCACATTTTTCAATAGTTTGGTTAAACACTGTTTGTCAGATATTACTCTTCATACGTTCTCAATGTACTGAATTCATAAAAAAGAGAGAGAATCATACAGAACAAGACCACACGGGTATATATAGACATATTAACAATTTCCGAAATACCGCGAACCCCGCGAGAAACTCCGCATATGGAAGGAAAAACATACGAGGGGAAACCAAAAAAAAAAAAAAATCTCCTCCCTCCATTATTCGTTTTATGTTATCACACTTACACACAAGTCATATCTCAGGACATCTTTCTTTTCAAGGATCGATTTCTTCAATTTCGGGACATATTTTTTTTCCTCATATAATGTAGGATTAAATGTAAGTATATATGTACCGTATTGTTTTGTAAAAAAAAGACATATAACCTTACTTATCGACTTTTGTCGTCCTACTCTATCAGAACAATAGAGTTTGTTAAAAATGAAATAAAGAAAAATTCAAGCCGGCTATTCTTTTTTTTGTATTATTGGACTTGTTGTTGTGTTTGATGGGTTTAATGTTTTTCCGAGTTTCTCTTTATATATATATATGTGTGTGCAGATAGATACACAAGTAGGTACATTGTACATGGAGATATATTTTATATTATTGTATGGTTGAAAATTTCATATGTTTGGTGTATTAAATAAGTATTGCGTCATGTGTGTGTGCCGTTTACCAGACAATAACAAGACAATTAAAGTATAAAACAACGACAAAAAAAAAAGTATACCTTTGTTTTTTGAGTTGTATTCTTGTGCAACTAGCAAGAATACAGAAAGATCAAACCTAGAATATCAGGAGACAAACAAAACAAATTAAAAAAAAAGAGGGAAATAATTGACGTTTTATTCTTCTTTTGACTGTTGGTTGAGAGGTTGATTTATTCTTGGTAAATTATATATATATATATCGTTGTATGGTGGAGGAGGATGATGATTAACAAATTTTGCATCCATTGTTGATAAATACACGACTTCATTTTGATTGGTCGGTCCGTAATGCGCGGAAATTAAAAAAAGAAAAAAAGGGGAACGACAAAAATAAAAAAAAAGGGGGCACTACCACACTTACTTTACTTACTTACTTACATATACGCCACACGGAATTTATTGAACATTTGTACACGACTGTCTTTAGGAGGACCTTCTCATGTTCATGGGTTTAAAAAATATGGACTAAGTGGTGGGGAGTCTGTACACGACTACAAACTAGAGAGAGCAATAATGATTAGCGAATTTAGTATTATTATTATTATGATACACTAATAATTAATTAATATTACCAGTTTTGAATTATTCCATCTTGGAATTTCTTAAACCACTTTTGATCGTAATCATCATCGTCATCTTAATCATAAGATGATTGTTTTACTTTACTTTATTTTGGATAATGGAGGGGGGGTTTATAAATCTAGAACATTTCTCTTTCTTTCTTTCGTATTTTCTGAATTACTGTGTCTTTCTTTTTGCAAAAGAATCGGGATTTTGATTATCTGTCTTTCTATTTGTTTTCAATTGAGTATGTATTTAGTCAATATGTTAATTGTACCAAATGAAGAAAAAAAATGAGACAATGAAAGAGAGGAATGAAGAGATAGGGATATGATGAGAGTAAGGGATAATAAGAATTGCAAGCAATGATTGTTTGCAATCCTTTTTGTCCTGTTTTGTCTTGTTTTGTCTTGTTCTGGTTCTTGTTTAATTGTTTGATTTTTAACAGCCAAAATTCTTACAAAGTACGAAACTCTGTAGGTAGGTAGTTAGTTAAGTAGTATGAGCATTGGTTGATATTCGTCTATTATTGTAGTTTCTACACTTTTATCAATTTTGTATTTTTCGAGGTGCTCTATGCAACCATTGAATGACTTTCTCTTACTGTTCTTTTTTTTGTATGAGGGCATTTGGATGTCTAATCGCCGTCAACGTTCATAATATTTGCCTTGTACCATTGTCTAAATTGTTTGATTGTTATTGTCTCTCGACATCACCAAAGACGGAAAAGAAATGGAAAATACCAAGCCTTAAGAATCAGGATTATACACCAAAGAAAAAAAAAAAAGCAAGAAATTTAAATCGAGGCACAATTAAATTAATTTGTGGAGAGATGTCTACAGTTGCATAGAACTCTTTCTCTTATTCTCTCCACTTAAAGTCGATTAATAATGAACAATTCTGAGACCATTTGACAAATTTGACAATTTGAAAAAAAATCGAACAATAATTTTTCTTTTTTTGTATTTTGACGATATTTGAATAAATTGTGAGATTCTGACATTTTTTTTTTATAATTATTTTTAGTTCCTACGACAACAAGAAGAAGTGGTACAAGTAGAATAAGAGCTAGAATAGGAATAATAATGAGGCAGAAGGGAGAAGAATGAACTAAAAAAAAATATACAAATATTGTGATAAAACCGAATACCGCCCTAGTAAATTTTTGGTTTTGTTTTATATAATGTGATTCTAGTTCCTTTTCTCCTTTTTGCTAACATTAGAGTTGTTCATTCAACCAACTACAGTGGAACTATGAACAATGAAAAATTTCAAGAATAACCTCCAAATAATAGCTACTCTCCGTTATGTTATGTTATACTATTGATCTACTTGAATTTGAGTTTTACATATCGTATGGAAAACATGGCAAAACGATGCAATACAATACAATACAATACAATACCACACAACGCAAGGGAAGAGTGAGGAAAGCATATGAAGATAAAAAGAAAAAATGAAAAACTTTATTCCTTCATTCAAAAACCAAAATCCCCCTTTCCTTCAACTAATGATCGTCAATCATAAATTACATACAGAATAGAAAAAGACAAACAATACTTTGTACACTAACTTTTAACCGAAAATCATCATCATCAAAACGTCCAGCATTTTTCACTCATTCTTTCATTCTACGAACTACTTACTTGCGTCATTTACAACACAAATGGTCATCTCTATCTATCTCTCTCTTATTCTTATTCTTTTTGTTCTACATTTTCTGTTCTATAATTTTAGTAATTTGCATATACTGGTTGGTCCATTCTATCTTGATACAAATCCATTAATGAGAATGAGTATGGGAATGAGAAAATGCATGAACTATATTTTTATTTTTTTTTTTCGCTTTTCAAATGTCGCAGTTTTTTTTTTTAGAAAAACCCTGCCCAATTCAATGTCGTTTTTCTTTTTGCAACTTTTTTCAAAACCGACAAGATACGTAACAACTTGAATGAATTTGGGAACTAATGATCCATTGAAACATCTACTACAGTAATCTACATATATACATGTTTTAATATTTGGTTGAGAGAAATAATAGAAGCATTCTTCTAAAATATTAATAATAATAAGTGCTACCCTGGTAGAATCTAGAGAGGTTTCTATTGATCCCTCCAACCGTTTTTGCCGATAATTTTTGAGGATTATTATTGGGAAATATTATTTAACTGAAATAACTACCAAAAAAATTCCCCGTCAACATAAAAATAAAAATAAAAACCCTTTCTTAATCCTCTAACCAAACCAGGATATGACAAGTCAAGTTAAGTTAAGACAATTTATATGATTCAAAAAATAAAAAAAAAATCGAAGGGTTCGAAGAAGTAATTTGGTACGAATGTTCTTTTTTACTTATTCAAGTAAAGAGTTTCAAATATTCCTAACGCTAGGAATATATATACTACGAGCCGTCTAGTATAACTAACCACTAACCACTAACCACTACCTGTCACTAAATAAGTACTCTACAACCGGTAGTATACCTCCCTCTATATATATATCTCCATCCATTATCGGTCATTACCCTGATATCCTTTGGTTTTTTTTTTCAATATTTGTACGTTTATCTGATTTCAGAATTTACAAGAAGTAAAAGCCATTTGCTTTAGTGAATAACTTTATAATTCATTACTATACTTCTAGAAACAAAAAGGGGAAAAGAAGAAAAAACTACTCAATAGAATATGGTAATGTCACAAGAGTTTTTTTGTTGGAATATAAATACTTTCGATTATATTTTTCAAAAACAACCACAATTTTTTTACTATTATTATTTATTTATCAATTTTCACATGTTGTCTTCAGTTTTAATATTTAAAGACCCCTAATCCTATTATTTTAATATCAATATATAAAGGAAAAGGTGGGATAGTATTATTATTGTTTTGTTTTTTATTCTTTTTGAAATTTTTGAAAAATTTCTACCTAACAATTTCAAATGATCCGAAATCCTAAACTAAAAATAAATTGAAAAACTAAAGACATATATAATACTCTATCAGACATAAATATAAATATCATATATATATCATATTATTCTTCTTCGCTTGTTTTACTTTGTTATCAGACATTATATGTATTATTTTTTTTTCTTCCAATTATCTTACATAATCGCAATAATTTATTCAATCTATCCATCACTTTATAACTCTCTCTCTGTGTCTCTTTCTCTCTGTCATAGTGATCATAAATGGAATGATACTACATAAACGCTTCTATAGAAAAGTATTACAAAAAGGAATGACGAGAATAATAATAATAATGAAGATGATGACCATGATGATGAAGATCAGAGGAAGGCGTTAATGATGGTAAGGCTATGATTTGAAGAATTTTATGGTAGTGGAGAGGAGGAAGAGGACATAATGATGATGATGATGAGGGATTTTTATTTTTAATTTTTAATGAAATTTCTTTTGATATTAAATACATTCTCCATGTATATATGTATGTGATATCTAGACAAGAACAGTATAGACAAGAAAAAAAAGAATAATACCGATGAGAATTTTATTGGTTTGTTTTGAGACACAACGAAGAATGAAGAATGAAGAATGTTGGGAAATTTCACAGGGTTCAATGGATTAATTAATCCATGCAATTAACTAAAGTAATAACACTAAAGAAACAAAACCGAGAGACTGAAGACGTCTGAGTGTGTTTAAAAATTCTGTTCAAGAATCTTTTCTACAGTTGATTAATTACTTCACTCTAATAATTTGTATGTATATTTAGTATTAATAATAGTAATAATAAAAAAACGTAATGCAAGCAAGGGTGTGTCTTGTGTTGGTTTGTATGAATGTGTGTAATATGTTTATGAATTAATATAGGTATATGTTCTTTTCATATTCATATAATGTGAATTTTATGTTCTTTTTTTTTCATTTTTTTTGGTCTTTGTTTGTATGAATTTTTTTTAAGGACTTTTTTTAATTTGTATATGAAGTGAATAAGAATAAACAATAAATAATGGATTAACCATCATTTATTTTGAAGAACTGAAACAACAATAAAACACCATTATCCTTCTCTAGTAAAACTCTATAATTGATGAAGAAAAAAGCAATCATAATAATTACAATAATATTAATAATAGTGGTTAGTGGTAGTAGTAGCTTAACGAATAATAATAATAATAAAAAAACATTGTCCATATATGTAAATTTCATGACATAACAACATCAACAATCACAATCACAACAGCAATAAACACTCTGGTAAATAAATCCCTCGAGGTATTGGGAGTATAAAATGGGTGGTGGTGGTGGAGGGAGTTAAGGGGGAATCAAGGTCACAAATAAGAAAATAAAATCATATCCTCCTTGTATTATTATTAACCAGTTAATTCTAAAACGTGAAGGGAATTAATATGTCACATCTTCAAATCTGTTTGATTTTCCCCTTTCCACGATGCAATAAAAAAAATTAATTAATATACTAATCGTAGCATAATAATAATAATAATAATAATAATAAAAATAATAGATAGGGGTCTGTTTCTTCAAACACTTAAACTCAATGTGGAAGGTAGAATGTTGGTCCACGATTGACACTCTTTGATCTTTTCAAGGTATCATGAACTTCAACGGTGTAGTTAGCAATCGAATTGGTACCAATTTCCAACTCATCGATACAATCATAACTTCTTTTTTCACCCGGCGACGTCGATTGTGAATCAGGTGTCAAAGTACCAATAAAACTATTCTTGGATGACTCAAATATTTGATCAGGGGGACTGAATCTATTTGGACTGGTACTATTTGATACTGGTGTCAATGGAATAGACATTATGTTATCTGTCATAATATTACCTGGGTAATGAGCACCAATACCAACACCAGCAGAAGCAGAAGCAGAAGCAGATTGTTGATGTTTGATGGAAATCTTTGGAGTTGAAGGAGGTTGTTCAACCATTGAAGTTAAAGTATTGGTTGCTTGGTTAACCAATTGTTTCATCAAAACTGAATATTTACCATTGTCGGCAAAATATTTAATCTTAAGACTACTAGGTGGATTATCTATAATTTTAATCATATTCTTGAAGAAATTCTTGTTAAACAATGAATGGAATGATTCAACAGAAAGGATTTCATCGAATTGTTGACCACCATCTTCATCGTCATCATCATGACAAACATTGGATTGGAAAATTTCAGTCTTGACTAATCCATTATAAAACTTTAGCAAACTGATCAAATCAACAGGAATCTTCAAGGTTAGGATGGAAATCAAGATAGCAATCAAAGCAATTTGAGATGATGTATAGTCATAATAAATATTTGGGTAGAATTGAAATAATTCACCAATATAGTTTGAGAATAATTTCAATTTGTGAGATGATTTCTTAATTGCATTAGAAACAACAATGTTGCTACTATTTGAAATCAATAAATTCAAATACAAATCAATAAATGAATCAAAAGTAGGACTATTGATCACCCATTCTAAACTCTTCAATATATGTTTTTCCATTTCAACAAACAATTCTTTGTAGTAACTATCAACACAAATCTTTCTTAAATCATTTAATGTTGGAACCTTAAATTTAGAATCCAAATTCTTACAACTAATCCATAAACTTGTCAAGCCCAACAATTGATAATGTTGTTTCTTAACAATTCTAGTTGAACAGTAACGATCAATCAAGTTAACTGTCAATGGAAAAGTTGATCTGGATAAATTAAGAATAGTGATAACTTCCATCAAGAAATCCAACAACAAAGGTCTCATACCCAATTTGATTTCTGGTTGTTGTTCAATTAAGGACAAGTTTGGTAAAGTTTTGGATTCAATTGATAACAAATGATGCAACATCTCCAATTGATATTCACATACATTATTGGAATGACATTTGAATTCCATGGATTGTAATTTGAAGTTGCTAGCTTTGACCAGTGATTGAAGCATTCTTACTTGATGGAATGCGTCTGGTGAATTCGGAAACATTGTTGTGACTTTTCTTTTAAATTCTTTCTAAAGTTGGTTGTAAAAATGGTTGTAAAACTTGTTGTAAAAAAAAAAACCAAAAATTGATTTGATTTTTTTTTCTTCTGGTGAGGGATGTAAAATAAAATAATAATAAAAAAAAACCTTTCAACTAATGATTGACTTTTCTTTATGCAATTGATAAAAACAGATGAATAACTTTTCTTTATTGGACTGAAAGCCTTTCAAGTTATTCTTTTGCAAGATGTGGATAAATATAATTTGAAGTATAAATAAAAAAAAAGATTAAACCAGTAACTTTTTGCAATCACACTTTTAAAACTATAAGTTGATAAAAGAATCCCAAAAAACTATGCAACCAATGTGGTAAAAAAGTCAACTATGCTGTAATGAAAAGAATGAACGGATGGATGATTCGACAAGATAAAGTAAAATCAAATCAAATCAAAAATGAAGTATGGGAATGGTAAAATGCAAAAAAAAAGTAAAAATAAATCTAATGTTAAATGGAAAGGTTGTTTTGACAATGACACTAAAAAACGAATGAACTGTAGATCCCTTGAATGAAAAAAACGTATGCTTCAAATCAATGAGATATGATAGTAATATGCAATGGAGTAATAAAAAAAAAGAATGAAAAAGGGAAGTAGGTGGTGTTTGGGTAAGGAGTAGTAGAGGGTTGAAGAAGGGTAGTGGGGTAGTGGAAGTGGGAATATTTATATGGAAAAAATGATTCTTCTATTACCTATTCTTGTTGTAATTTGACAATAAAGATTGAATTATTGGAAAGGTTGGTTTGTTGGTTGGTAGGTAATGATGGGTAGATGCAAGTATACGTTGGGCAAAAGCAATTAAGATTCAGATTCAAATGCAAATGGAAGATTTAATTGAAATGATCAATACCAATGATAATTATAAATGAAACTTTTGTTAGAACCAATGTGGTGATATGAGTTGATAATCAAGGAATCTTCACCAATACTGAACAAAAATCAAAAAAAAAGGAACGATAATAATAATATGAATAAAAATGAATCAAGATCACACACTCACAACTCACTCGACTAACGGGATACTAACTGGATACTAACAAATAACACCAACTTAGCAATTTCTTTTTTTTTTTTCTTTTCCAACAAGTGAAAAATGAAAATGAATATATTTATATATATATATAAAAAGAAAGAATAGAAAAAGAAAAGGAAATGAAGATGGAAAAAAAAAGTAAAACCAAATTGAATAAACTTGTTCTTTAATATATATAAAAAAAAAAAAAGGTTTAATCCAATGACCAATATATATATAAAAATATATGAATATGAGTTTCAAAAAAAAAAGAAGGGAGAGAGATAATTTGAGATCTTTATATATAAAAAAAGGAAAGTAAGAAAGTGAAATAATTGGTAGTGAAGGTGAATTTTACATTTTGGCCAATTTACATTTTTTTTTTTTCACCCAAATTACACAAATTGGGGATCGATTTTACACAAAACTGTCAGTACCAAAAAATGACTGAAAAATTTAATAAAACTCAAAAACTACAATAAAAAGACACAAAACCACAAAATTACAAAAACTACAAGAAATGAAAAAATGAAAAAAAAGGAGGACAAATGGTATTCGTGCACAAGTGAACAAGAAATTGTTAGTCTCTTTGTTAAGTAACTTGTTCAGAGAGAAATGTCGTTTTTTTGATTTTTTTTTTTAATTTTTTATTTTTACATTTGTGGGTTCCCCTTTTTTTTTTTTATTTTTGATTTAAATTTAACAAAGGAAAACTTGTTTTATCAGGATTATTCCCAAAACGGATCATTAATTACATTACAACACAAAAGATTGGGATTTTTGTGTATTTGCGTGTGAGACTAAGAAAGAACTGAGAAGTGAATGAAAAGGTTAGGACAAGACTTTTTACTATGGCAGGAGACAAAATAGAGGAAGGAAGGAGGGAGAGAGGGAAGGAAGGAAGTGTTAAAGTGTGTGTTTATATATGTGCATGAATTACTGAACTGTTGTATGTGGAAATGTGTGTGTGTGAAAGTGTGTGTCTATGTCTCTTAACAACCCTTCATCACTGTATATGTCATGCACATATACACAGACAGAAGTATATCTTCACACACATGAATAACAAGACGGAAAATGAAGCACTAAGCTAGGTGTTATTTTTACCTTGTGACGAACAACAAGACCTTTTTTTTTGGGTTCATTTTCTCATTTTATTTCTTCTCCGTCTGTTACCCAAATTCATTTTTATTACAATTGCTTAATACGTTAGTGCGATGTGGATTATGGAACTTGAATCAATTCTGTTAACACTGTAACGTTCTTTATATCAAATGAAAGGATTAGTGGATAAAATGAATACTGACGGTCAATTAAAATAGAAGCAAGAACATGATATCTGCAATTCCAACTTATATCGGGTATTACATTTGAGCATAAACTTACAGTTATTAACAGCACTGCTGGTTTTCTTTTATTTTCTTTTTCTTTTTTTTTCTTTTTTTGCCTTTCATACACAAACCAAAGTCACGTTATCATACCAAAAATAAAAAAAAAAAAGAAATAGAGCAGGAATTAAGAGTTTAAGAAATGGACCATTCTATTCTGTTCCTTTTTACTAATTTGGTAAAGATTAGCCGGTTTATGTCGAGTTGAGTGTATAATTGAATTGAATTGAATTGGAATGGAATTGAATTAGTCGTGAGCCAAACTGAGGCAAGACGATGGATAAACCAGGCGAAGAAGATGAAGAATTTTTTTTCATTTCGGTTTTGTTTTGTTGCCCCAATATTAATTTAATTGATTTAGTTAAATGTTAGAGGTTATGACGAAAGATGAGGTTTGAAACAAAAAGTAGGTATGGCGCCACGAAATAGAAGTGCCACCACCGGGATCGCGAAATCAATTTGATTTGGACGACAAGGGTCGGAAAAAGGAAAGTGCAGGGGGCGGAAACGTTCACTGGAGAGGGCCAATGGTGAACGGAAGGGCCACGGGAGGGACAATAAAAAAAAGTGAACGAAATCAACTACTTAGCAAAATGCAAAATGCAAAATGCAACAGAGTAATTGAGCAATAATAGGATTTATTAATGCTACACAATTACAAAAAGCAAAAGGTAAAAAAGTCCTTCCAAAAAAATTTTCTTTCTTTTTTTTTTTTGTTAACAAATTTCATCTCTCCTTGAAAGTTGTTTAAAAAGTAAGTGGTCTTACATCAAATAATAATGTGGCCTGAATCTTTGCGCTTCTCTTACTGTAATGTAAACTCAAACATGAACATGAATCCGAGATTGAGTCCGAGTCCGAATCCGAATCCATATAATAACAGGTGAAGAAGGATGCTAAGCTCAAGGAAATAGTAAACATGTAGTGGGAAAATTGGAGGTAGCAAGGTGGGAATCCCAAAAGTGTGGAGTAACGTTTTTTATTTTATATATCTTCACCATAATCATTATTATTATTGTTATCGCCGGTTGTTCATATTAATTGTAGTTGTTAACGGATATTTAAGGAGACACTTCATTATCATAAAACAATATTATAATTATTAAACCAAAAAAAAAAAGACACTGATTATCAACACTATTATTATTATTATAATTATTATTATTATTAATGATATTAATATCAAATCATACGAACAACGGAAATATAATATCCTCATATTATATTTTTCGTTAATTATTTCCTTCAAAGCCAACAACAATAATACGTTAGAAAAAGAAAGAGTGAGAGATAGATATCTATATATTAAGTTAATTAATAGTATGTGGAAGATTCTTCTGTTAATAGAGCTTCAATTGAGGTCGATTAAGATCCAGTTCAACAATCAACTCACAACAGGAGACATAGAATGTATGTAATAAAAAGTAGTCATCAACCAAGCGAGAAATTTCTTGTAATAATTGATTTGTATAATGACGTATTTGGTTCTGTTGATATGTTACAAGAACGTTACGTAAATTTATCGAATACAAGTACAAATTCAATTACGGATGCAAAAGTTTGACTGATAATATGGTAAAAAAAAGGGATATACGTACCAAATGAATAGAAAGAAAGTATCCCGTCCGCGACATTCTTAGTTTGTTTTTTTGTAGTTTATGCTTTATCTTTTATGTTGTAGTTTCATTATTTACTAAAATTTCAAATGTATATAGAAGCAAGTAATAAGCAGAAAGTACCTGTAGGGTTAATAAATTTTCAATAAGGAAAGAAAATCCAAAGACAACAAGAACAATAGTATGTGATAAATTTATGAGATCTAAAGATAGGTTTGGTTTTGTTAAATCTCTGGGCATGAATCAATTAATATATAGACAGTACAGATAATTAGAGATAATTAGATCGTAGATTAATATATACATCACAGACTATAGATTTGTTACTGGCGAGATATATATATGCACACACCACCTTTCACTCATCCATATCCCACATTCAAATTTACGTTCAACCACCCCACTCCATTCCACTACAATCCACAAAATGTACACTGCATTAATATTAAATTAGTTACGTGAATAGAAGTCTTTCACATTGATAAATGAGACACGTTGATATAAACAAACTCAAATAGAAAGAAGGTTTTTTAGGAACAATAAGAATAAGCAAGCACCAAAAATAACAAGTTTAAGTTAAGTTAGGTTGAATTAAGTTGGCTGTAATCATCTTTATGTTGGTCTTGTTTAACTAACAATGACATAAAGATTGAACAAAACCAAGGGGAACACAAAATAATTCAATAACTGAAAAAACCTCCTGCGACATTTTTTTGTTTGCTGAACAACAAAAAGCTAAGCTAAACTAAGTGAAGCAAAGCTAAGCTTCGTTGGTGGTTTTGAGTATATATACATATACATGGTACTTAACCGGTTATTATTGTTATTTATTATCATGCCATACACGATATCTCCCTAACGTAGAACAATAACTATAACTATAACTATAGAATTTGATCGACGATGAAACTAAATAAGTTAACATCCAAATCCACAACTTATCATCTAACCTTCAACGTGGCTCTCCTCTCCTCCTGCTCACCCCCATCCTTATTCCCATGGGTAATAATTCGAGATGTATTATATCTTATTAACGGAGATGGTTTGTGTCTTGTCATCTTGAATCTTGTAATCTTGTACCTTCTGTCTTCTGTCTTGGTGGTTTCTTTTTAATTTTTTCTTTCTTTTTTTTTTATGCTGTGTGATTTACGGTTACTGATTGGTGATTAACCATCACAAAAAATTTAGGTGCACGATTTCATCTCCATTTTGTTGAGTGAATTTGAATGGTTTATATATATTGTAACTCCTTGAATTATTTATCAATCCAGAATTATATAAAGATGAAGATATAGATACATAGATTATATAAGTAGAATCTCACATGGTGGAAGTGTCAAACTCAATTCCACAATGTAATTGTTTCATTCAAGAAACGAGAGCCAATAAGAAAAGATAAAAAATGAATAAATACCGATATTATTATTTTCTTCTTCTTAGTGTATTTGTGTACATGAAAGGACGATAAAGACGACGATCTAACTACCGCCCCCATCCATGTTGTAGACATTTACAAATATATCTGTATCTATATATATATTATTTATTTTTTAGTTCAACAATTTAAATCAGTCGATTAAAAACTCTTCCCCCCGGTGGAATATTTCCGTTACTATTATATCAGTTATAATACTTCCTTCCCTCGCCCCCTACCCTCAATTTATTTCGGGTGAAATTTCCTATCTCCTACCAATACAAATTCGATATATATATATATAGACTCCCACTAAAGCCACTATTGGAAACCACTAACATAAGATAACTAGAACGAATTATTGTCTTGATTTCTTGCCTGGTACCAAAAATTTTCATTAATGGAAATATACAAGGAAAAATATAATTATCCGAAATGAATGCTTAAACCATGAACATATGTAGGTAAATCCAATCAACACAATATATATATGTAACACTAAGCACCTGATCCATCTGTCACATTTCTCCAATGTCTTGAACTCCTTTCCTTTGGTTTAATGTCTGGTCCTGGTTTCTTTCTCCTATTATTTGATAGTGCAAAAACAAAAAAACAAAATGGGTGACAAGAGTTACAAAAATGACATAACAATAAGTAATAATAATAATTCCACCAATGCGTGAGGCTTGAAAATTTTTATTGAATGAGGTTATATCCACTTTTGCACTATTTTTTACCACACTACAGTCTACAAAACAAACAATCTTCTTGCGCCGAACCAAATACAAGTTAAACCAACCCACGCTGACACTGATTGCCTAATATTAGAAACTCATAACTATGGATTTACTGTGGTCCTAAACCTCTTGCAACGAACACAATATACTTTACTGTACAGTACAAGAAAAGGCAAGACAAGACAAGTCAAGACATTTGTCACAAGAAAGGAAGGAACAACCGTATATATATTTATATTTAGAATGAAAGAAAAGAACATGTGCTCAATATGAATGTTCATAACCTAATGCATACATGTTTTATTACGATAACTAACTGGGCTAGTGTATTAAATGAAATAGCACAGCACAGCACAGCAAATCAAAGCAAATAATTGGAAAGGAAAGGAAAGGAACGGAAAGGGATAGTTTTTGTATACCGTCAGACAACTTATCTCTCGGAAGGTTTTTTTTCTCTATTTAGCTAACGTCCGAGGAAATGAAAAGAATGAAAAGAAAACGGTTGATCCGAATACTACAAGCCACAGAAATAGATATAGATTCAACTACATTGACACTAAGATATATATAGACGAAAGGGCAGAATGAAAATTATCTCCAATTAAATTCCTTCATTGGTGATAGTACTAATAATAACTAGAAGAAGAAAAAAAAGAAAAGAATAAAAAAAATTGCCGATATTGCACAGAAATGAAGTCAAACTCCACAGAATAAATATTTAACTGCTATATATATATATGCATTTTTTATTGTGTCTTCCATGCATTAATTAAATCATAATATAATATCATACGTATTGTAACAATGGTAGTTAAAACAAACGCACATACACACACCGACTCCCGAAAATTGGTGAATAATTTTTTTTTCCTAAATTTTCCATTCCGATTTTGTGTATAGCTTTTGCATTAGCTTTTGCATTGCTTTGGGTATGCGTTCATTTTTTTTTTTGGGTGGGATTTTTGTTCTGTTAAACCTCCAGCATTTCTTAGGGCTTGGAATATTTCTCTCTTGTATTAACCCTAGTCAATTAAAAAGTTATTAGTGGGGACGTATTGGATATTTATATTTTTCTTGGGATTACAACGGTTCATGTTATTTTTTATTTTCGGGGATGTAATCCCCAGATGATTGGGGTTATTTAATTACCCCTTGACCAATAAGAAAAAAGAGATTCTTGGATTGTATATACATTCCAAGAAGATCTAAGAATAGTAATACTCGTTGGACCATATCACACGACAATACACAAGACACAAGGACATAATGGAAGATAACACATATTAGCTATATTCAACATACAATACACATACACATACACATTCAACGCAGAACAAAAAGATAATTTCACACGTGCTTCTATGTCTCATCTCCCATCTCACATGTTTCAAGTCGTGTGATATGTGTTTGTGAGTTTCATATTATCATTCCATTATACACCACTGTCGTACAACACACTACATCAATGAGATAGTATCTGTACACTGTACACTTTACAAAATATATCAGAAACTGATTGTTTCATAATAATAATAATCATAATATTGCCATTGTTTTATATATTATAATTATATACAATAGTTTCGGAAGTGGGAGAGCAGAACTTGAATGATAAGGGATAATGTTACGGCAATTTTGAATAGCCCAACCTATGCCTTGGTTGTTTTTTTTTTTTACTTGGTCAAACCCAAATCCAAAACCCCTGTCCTATCTGTCATTGTGTATATGTGTATATGACTTACGTATATGTGAATCACTATAGTAACCTCCATCACAATACCTCTGAGGGGGGTTCCAAAACCAAATGCTACCAAAGAGACACAACTAAGCACAACTAAGAAAAAAAAAATTTTTTTTGTTGTCTTTCATCACAAATTAACAATCAAAAAAAAAAACCTATTGCCTTTCCAACCCTAATCTCAAAATCACACCCAAAGACACAGAGACAAATAGTGTGACACACATACAAACACTACTCATCTCATCTCATCTCGTTTTATTACCGTATAGAGGAGGAGGAAAAAAAATTTCTTTCATTACACACATACACATACACACGTTCTTGTTCTAATAATACCCATTCACAAAAACAACATCTATAGAAAATGTCAGATGAACAGCAACTACAACAACTACAACAACTACAACAACTACAACAACTACAACAAGAACCAACGGACAATGCACCAATTGTTGAACAAGGAGAAACAAAAGAAGAGTTGATTCAACGTCATAAAAAGGAGCAAAAGGATTTGATAGCTACTATAACAGGATTGAAAAAACAGGCAACTAAGAAAACTAGAAAAGGTGTTCTTCAGAAATGTCAAGATTTACAAGATAATTTGAATCAGAAACATAAGCAAGAATTGAATAAATTAATCAATGGTAATGATAAAGTTGAAGAAGATGAGGAAGAAATCACCCCTGAGAAATTACTTGAACAATTATCTTTGGGAAACAACAGTCAACCAGAACAGTCATCAACTCCTAGTAGTAATAATAATAATATTCCTCCAACAACTACAAACAAACCCAAGAAGAGAAATAGACAAAAGGAAAGATTGGAAAGACGTCAACAAGAAATTGAAAAAATGAAACTTGAAGCCAAATTAGAATCTGAAAATATGGTAAATCACCGAGAATTAGAACAAGAAGCAATGAATAAACTTCTTACATCAAATGATCTTCAAATATTTGAAATCAAACCTGATGGACATTGTTTATTCAGTTCAATTCAAGATCAATTATCAATTCGTCATAATGATAAAGCAATTGATGTTCAATCGTTGCGTAATTTAGCTGGTGATTATATTTTGGAAAATCAAGATGAATTTCTTCCATTTTTATTTAATGAACCAAGTATAGAATTCAAAGGGGATGGGAATATTGATATTGAAAAATATGTCCATCAATTAAAATCAACTGCTATGTGGGGATCAGATTTAGAAGTTTTGGCCATTGCGAAAATTTTCAATTGTCCAATTACGGTGTTTATGGCAGAATCATCCACACCTTTAATTATCAATGAAGAAGGAGAGAAAACAGGATTGAAGTTGGGTTATTTTAAACATTCATATGGTTTAGGTGAACATTATAATTCCTTAAGAGACTTATAAAAGGAAAAACAAGATATAATTAAAAAAAAAAGAAAAATTATTTATAACATATCTTTCTAGACTGATGGGGATAAATCCAATGTCGCATGCGACATTTTGATCCGTTTGAATTTTTTTCCATTTGTTTCTAGAAACAGAGAAGAAAAAGGAGAAGTTCTTTTTTGTGTAATTGATTTTAACCGTTTGTGCGTTTAGATCTCGCATATCTCGTAAAATAAGTAACTCAAAAAGGTTAATAATATTTTTTTCTATTATTATTATCTTTATTGCTATTTTAGGATTAATTATGTAAGCAAAGTTTAAGAAGTTAAAAAAAAAAAACGTGCGAACGTGCGTGCGCTGTGTGTGTGCCTGACACATACATGACGCATAAACTTTGCATGTGCGCTTAAGTTTGCGTATGTGCGTGTGAGTGCAAGAGTTGCTGTGAGTGTGAGTCTGTGAGTATGAATATGCGTGTGCTTGAACGTGTGGGTTAGTAAGTGGCGTTGCGGAATTAATCCGGGGGCCGAAAGGTTGAGGAGGTAGTGCAAATAAATATCTTGTTTTTTTTCATTAATCCGATGGATTACACAAAAGTAGTAATAATTAAAAAAAAAAATTTTTGGTATTATTCGTCTTCTGATCGATATTCGTTTTTTCCAATTACGTAATGAAATGATGTTGATTTGACGTGTTGATGCTAGAACAAATGATAAGTAGTAATTGAATATTGACATTGTTTAACGTACTCTCATAATGACTTGTTTAGTTTATGGCTAACAGTTGAATTGAATAAAAAGGAAGAAGAAAAAGAAAGAAAGAAAGAAGAATAAAAAATTTTTTTTCAATGGGGGAATTTTTTTTCTCTTCCTTTCTATACTCTTACAGGTCTCACCCATTGGAGGGAGTGAATAATAAGGATCGACGATGCAAAATAAATTGCGGTCGTGTATTAATCAATAATCACCTGAACAAAAAAATAATATGTAGATAACATATACGTATAAACTACTGCTACCATTGTAATTTTTAAGTCTTATTGTTAATTGAACCATCTTATTTACTTAATCTGGTAATATATTATATCCCTTACTTGTTTCTATTTTAAAAATCCAAGAAATTTTGCATCGTCTGTTTATTTAAGCTATTTAAGCTGGTTCAACGAATTGAAAAATATGGACAACACATTATACAAAAGTCCGACTATGGGAATTGGTTGGATTGGAAATGTAATACATTGCAAAATGATTTAACTCAAGTTGGGTATTACTTTTTTTTGACTCCATAATAAAAGAATTTAAGTTTAACTTTTTTCTAATTTTAGTTGAAAAATTCAATTAAACTTTGAATTTGGATTAAGAGTAAGATTTATACATAGATTAAAATTACTTGATTTTAGATAAAATTAGTTATTTCAAAGGATTATTAGTTCTTGATGTTTTTGATTTATTCTTTTACATAGATTGAGTTAATTTTTCCGATTTCGAATAACAACAACCAGAAAAGTCAAACTTTGAAACAACTAAAAAATGATTTAAGAAAAAAATATAAATCACATTAAAACTATAAATTTGTAATTCTATAAAACGTTAATTGTAACCATTCGATGTGAAATACATGTGGGTGGAGTTGGGTATATGGTCATAATACTAACACCAATTGTATGTAACATGTTTTGCTTAGAAATGGTCAAGAAAGATTGATTTATCATTTGACCATTTGCCGTGTTAGTTCTAATATATTATTCATGCTCTGAGTAATATCATCCATTAGCTCAGAGCAGTAGACATAATGACATTAATAAAAGTACTTTCGTTGTAATGATTTTGCTCAACTTATTGTCTATTTGGTGAAATTGTTTAATACCCTTTAAACATCCTTTTACCCACTATACGTATATTGTATTTTTGAACTAAAAACAATATCAACGAGAAATGTCTACTTAATAAAATGGCTATTCAAGTGCTCAGTATTAGTATTGGTACTGGTACTGGTTTCGGATATTAGGTACTTCATTGTTGTTGTTGTCGTCATATCTCATTCATGGTAAATCATATGGAATTTCAAAAAAACAAAAACTCAAAATATATCGAAACGTTTGACTGTTCAAAGGTTTATATATGTATATATTCATATCTCTCCTTATCTTAATTTAGGGTTCTTTGACGAAACATTAACGAATTGAGCCTAGTTAATTCGAATCGATAAAAGAAAAAGGATAAAAGTAAATTTAATAAAGTTCCATTGTGCCACACAATCTTCAACCAATTTTTTTTCGTTTATTTTTTTACCAATTAAAGTAAATATCAAAACGACATACATATATCAGAGATAAGATGAACAATGATTGATAATAAACTTATTAAAAACCCCATTCAACAACTTACTGTATGTATTTACAGCTTGTACATTTGAAATTGGACTCATGGGGGAGAGAGGTGATTTTAACGAAAAGTTAATCAATGTCGATAACTTTATATCTGTATTTTTTTTGTCTTGAAACAGGGAAAGAATTGTCGAAATATTTTGTTTGATTACTTGTATATACTCCGTCAGTTTCATATTTAAGTTTTATAGTGTTCAAAAGGATATATATGTGTATGTGTGTATCTGGTTGATATTGCAAGGTGCCTCGAAGTGATCACTGTTGTCGATTCAACTACCAACGGAAAATCTCATCTTACTCCGCCTTTGCACACTTGTGCCGTTTCGATTTACAAATAAAGTTTTTTTTTTTTTTTTTTTGCAATAATTTCTTCGTCTATACTGTTAAAAGGGGGAGGGAGAGAAGGATAGAGGGAGAGAAGGATAGAGGGAGAGAAGGAGAGAGGGAGATAGAAGTTAATGAAGTTAGGATATTATGCAGAAAGCTAGGAGTAAGGATAAATTGTGAAGACGTAGTATTGTACCATTATCTATCCCAAAATCAAAAGGGGATAAGAAAGAGGCGTATGATAATATAAAAAAACACGTCCTTGAAATCCTTGAAATTTTGGTTTATGAAGCCAACCTATTAATTCCAACAAAGAAGAGAAAGGACAATAAGTAGACAGAGATAGAATAAACGAATTGAAACAACCATGTTATCAGGACATGGGTTCGTAAAAACCATTACTTCAATAAAATAAAATAAAATAAATTGGAATAAAATGTGGCTATTCCTAACTACAAGCAACACTATCTACACTATTAATAACAACAAAAGGCCAATCAAATTAATATATTAGATATACTAAAAAAACACGTTGTGATTGTTTGCTATCTCATAACCAATACATCCGCGCCCATGTCCCGGTTTATTGTTCATTGTTCTTGTTTTTGTTTTTGCACCTCTTTGATTAATCCAGCTCCTTTTTTTTGTTGGTTGGTTTTGTTCCATTACGTGTATGGCAACATCCACTACCACTTCCCACACTCCAACTGATTGGATTTAGTTTGGTTTGATTCGGTTTTAAACCGATTAATTAGCTCTTACATGTACAGTTAATTGATGCATTTCACTCGTAGATGTATAATGCGTTGGCTATTACAGAAGTACTAAATGTAACAGCAACAATAATGATAATGATAACCTCACTGAGTATATATGTAGATAATAATATAAATGGAGAAAGAGGAGAAAGATTGTCGCGACATACAAATGGACATTTTCTTATTAACTTTTTTTCTTAATATATATTTTCCTCCTTATTGTTATGGATCTTTCATTTTCCGTTCCGTTCTTGCCACAATCACTTCTGGATTTCAATTATTCATCTTAACAAAGTTGTCGAGTCCAAAATTCCAAGTTTTATATGGTCTCGTGTAGTTTCAACTGTGCTGGATTGACTTTTGTCTTGGCCTGTCAATCAAGTAAAGTCGACACGAGTTACCTTAATTTTGCGTGTTTCTCTTCTCTCTTATACTTACTACTAGCGGCTATATGGATGTCGATAATAATAATAATAATAATAATAATATTAGTAGTGGCAACAGCAGCAGCCAAGACCATAAAATCGACAATTGAAGTAGAGTAATAGAAGAAAGTGGAAGATGTCATTTTTGTTACCTCTTGTAAATGTCTTTATTTTATCTTTTCGGTGGTGAATATGCAGATAGAAATGTCCGAAACAACCATTAACCTTTTTACTCTTTGCGTCCGGAATCTATTATTATCATCATCAACCTCAACTATTCCTTAGAGGGTGTTAACCCCTTTCGTATATATATGTATATATGTATATACATTGCTATGTGTGGTACTGATGTCATAGTTGCAAAAAAAAAAGGAAGAAAATTACCCGTATTATTTATTTGGCCCTAAAAGAGAGAGAGAGTGTGTGTGTGAGCCACTTTAGTTTAATCCCACTGCACGCCCCCTTCCTCCCCCAATGTCGCTCTCTGTCTTGTCCCACTCCTTCCCCCTTTTTTTTCTTTGGCCCTAAAAAAATAAAAAATAAAAAAATTCAAAGAGAATTAAACCTGAAATTATGTATGTCGATGTAAACTTAAATGTAAAAGCACTTATGGACACTTCCCACATATATATTTATACCATACAAAATTACTTTAGATCAAAATTAATATCGTGTAATGTCAGATATATCCACCACCTCCAGACAACTAAATCCAACTAAAATCCAACCTACCGCGCTTTAGTTGATTTAAGGATACGTTTGATTGATACAATGATTAATTTCTAGATTCTTTGGTTGTAGCAATTTTACATTTATGATTTATGATAATGTCAGTTATTGTGTTCGTTTCTCTTTATCTTTATCCCTTCTACTATTATTCATGCTCTTCTCTCATGTGTTCTATATATGATAATTTCATAACCGCATATTTAAGTTATGAAGTGCAGGTAAGTGAGAATAAATTAATGAACCCAGTTCGATTTATTACTGCGAGAAACGCTCAAAACTTAACTATTTTAAGCGTACGGTTTGTTGGTTTGTAGACGTGCCGAAGTAAATCCGAAATCGTGCCACACGATGTACACACGCCCTCTTTAATCGAACCATTCTATAGATATACATCTATACATCTATATGCGCAAGATACTTAAAACCTTTAAAAAAAAAATTACAAAACCACAAAATTTACAAAATTCAACAAACATGAAATAGTCATGTCGGACTTCGAAGATTGTAATTGGACGAGGATCAATATATGTTCATTATGTTCTAGAATTATTCTTTAAAAAACTGGTTTTAGGTCCATTATGAAAGGGATATTATATTTCTGCAAAGAACAAGAATAAAGGTTAGTTAATTCCTTTATCAACAATACAAGGAATTACTTCCAATAATTATAATAATAATATTATTAATTATAATAATACTATGGATTTCTGTCAAACCCCTCTTCTTCCTCTCTAATAGTACCGCCTTACTCTAACTGATGGTATTATACCAATATGGTCTCGGTCTATTATGACACAAATAAACTTCTAAAGAATAGCAAGTTCACCAATATTATTATTATTATTATTGTCATTGTTAGCATTATTATTTTCCACCTGAAATATGTGGCTTGGATTAAGAATCATACATATATTCGCATATATACACATCTATACACTACGCCTGCGTATATTCATTCATTCATTCTCACACAAGGCAAAGAAACCTTTATCCTAAATTGATTCGTAGTTTATTGATAGAATGCTGATATCCCTCTTCCTTGACGAGAGAGAAGGTAGGGCTAGACTAGACTAAGCAAGGCAAGACGATTAAATTCTTCCTCGCTCGCCTCACTGTTTTATAGAATATGTAACGTCTAACGTTTAGCATGCAAATGAGTGGGATTTATACAGTAGATGTTTATAACAAATTAGACGATGAAATATTTGTAATTAAATAATGTCTTACAGATGTTCTATCATCTTGCTTGCGACATCATTTTATGATAGTGGTGGTGGTTATATACTATTCGCCCGAATATCTTTCCTTGATTTATCGTGCCATGTCGTGCCGGCTTGTGTTGGGTTGGGTTGGGTTGGGTTAAGCCATGTGGAGTTGGTGCGTCGTGTGGCGGAAAAATAAATAATTCAGAACGACAATCCTGATTATGAAAGGTGAGAAATAAATTAGGTGCAGAACACCCATCCAATGAGATAAGACAAGAAGAAAAAATAATAATATACATTACAATAATATGATTGTAAATTAGTATATGCGGAAAGCTACCAATCACCAGCAATCTTAACAATCCAATCCAACCAAAGTTGAAATGGAGTGAATAAATGCATGAATTAAACATTGGGAATAGTTGCAAAATACATTCATAACTAAATAATTTAAACTTTCTAGTCATTGAAAATTGTCGTAAGTTCTTACTCTTGTTCTTGTTCTTGTTCTTATATGGGGATATCAAGAAAGTACTTCACAGAACATCGATAACAAATATACATTCACCATCCATCGATGAATATATATAAATTTCACACGGCGAGATACACATGCATATACAGACAGACAGAGAGAGAGAGAAAGTGAACAGGAATGGGAACGACAATATGTACCGAATAATCAAATGATCGTAATTGATTCTTCAATTTATTTTAATTTCAAGTATATATCCATGGCAATAAAATAAATATACATGTACATGTATATATAGAAAAAAAATGTCTGAGTTACATTACTCATTATATATTTTCCCTTTCCTTTCCTGTTGGAATGTATGGACTAATTTCTTTGCACGTTAATTTTTCAATTATGTAATCGGGAAATTGAAAAAAATCTGTATCTCTAACGATCAAAATTGTTCTCCTCACAATATATGATGTTTAAGACGGTGGGTGTATATTGCTGGATATTAATGCCCTTTTTTTTTAAGAACAAACAACTATTACTGTTCTGGCTCTTGCTTTGTCGTTTTTTTTAAAAAATAATTATTTGACGGTATAAATTGACAATCATTCATACGGGAATAAACCTACATACATAATTGTAATTGTAAATTTCTCACTCTAGTAATAAAAACGAGACAGAGAGTATTACGGTAATTGTTTGTTAGTAGACAATGGGGAATTCCTTTTGTATTGTCTCTTACAACAAAGAAAGTACTTACAAAAGAAAACAATCAACAATCAGCAATACTACCAGGTATTAAAGAAATTGAACAATTGCATAAAAAAGAACAAGTATCTTACTTACATCTTTAGTCCCATTCCTTCTTTCATTCCCTATTTCCTTCCTTTTTCCCTTCCTTAGTTTCAACATCCCTTTTCAAGACTCCCTTTCCAAACTTCCTTGCCTCGTTTAACCGAGAGATGTAGTCGTTTAAGCAAGTTAACAAATAAAAATAACCTTAGTGATATCAATACTAGTCTTAGCTATATATTATTAAGCTAAGTTTCTACCCCCCTTGGTGATGATCTATCCAAATTTCATCATTCAACCTGTACATATGCAGAAGATTTTCATTTGAAGAAATGCAATTGACCTATTTGAACCTATATCTCCTGATACGGTACTGTGGATTTCATGACTTTTGACATTTCAATGGACATTCAATTATTAAATTCCCAAGTTCAAACTTCGACACCATGTAAAATTTAATTAATTACTGTGTGGTAAAAGTTGAACTAGTGGTATTATCACTATTATGAATATTTGCTAATTCACCAATGAAAATCTTCCACAAGTCTAACCCCCTTAGATTAACAAACCTCATATTACTAAGTTACGGTCAAGAATATATATATATTAACTCTCTCACTTGGTACTTTGTAATTATTATAGGTTGTGATTAGTAAATATCGATTTAAACAGGAGGTTATATGTATATATCACCCGTTTTTACGTAATCAACGGAATTAGAAAAAGAAATTTTTCGGTTATTTTTTTTTTCTCTAATTCGAATTTTTCTCACCCATCAAATCAATTAAAATCCCCATTATCTCTCAAGATACATCTTCTCTTTTAAACCTCTATATAATATTTATTAATACACTATGGGTTGGTTCTGGGCTGATAAACCACAAACTACTAAAACTACTGCATTTGCATCTACATCTTCTTCATCTTCATCTTCATCCTCGGCATGTCCAATAGATCATTCTAAATTTTCCAGTGCATCCGCTTGTCCTGTAAAACCATATTCCGGAAGCAACAACAATGATGACGACGAAGTAGAAGTGTTGAATCCTATGAACAATATGCCGATGGCCATTACTTCAGAATTGGCACCAGGTCAAAAAATCAAATTATCCACCGAAAGAACCATATCTACAATTCCAAGGGGTGAAAATGAAAATGAAGGATTATGGGAATATCCAAGTCCTCAACAAATGTTAAATGCCATGATTAAAAAAGGTAAAGCCCAAGATGGAGCAGGACAAATACCTGAAGATGCCGTTGAAAGTATGGTTGAAGTTCATAATTTCTTAAATGAAGGAGCATGGCAACAAATTTTGGGTTGGGAACAATCATATACAGTTGAAAGTAGTGTTGAACCTCGATTAAAGAAATTTACTGGTAAACCATATGATTTGAGTCCAAAAGCTAGAATATATTTATGGTTAGGTAATTTATTCCCAGAAACTTTCAATACTGTTCCTCCATTTGATAGACATGATTGGACCGTGTTGAGAAGTTTAGGTAGGGATAAAGGATGGAAAGAAGTTAGATATGTCATTGATTATTATGGAGCTCCAGATGATGAAGAAACTGGTATGCCAGCTTTTATGTTGGATACTCGTCCTGCTTTGGATAATTTCACAAATGCAAAAGATAGATTTAATCATTGGGCTGTTCCATTATGGAAAAAAGCAATGGGTGAAGTTGACATCGATAATTAAGTAACGTTCTACCCGACACTGCTATGTTTTGGGGTTTTGCTTATGTTCTGTTCTATTTTGTTCTATTTTGTTCTATTTTGTTCTGTTCTGTTACGTTCTTGTTATGTACATGTATATATATTTATATTTATATTGAATTCAATCGACTTTTTTTTTTTGGGGAGTCGTATTTTATTTATCTATTTACAGATGGTATTTTTCTATCTTTTCTAATAATTTAGAAGGAACATCGATTTCTTTAGCCAAATCTTTAATAAGTTTAGGTAATACTTCACCAAAATCACGCCATTCAACTTCTGATAATGACTGTAATAAACCTTGCATTTTCTTGGTATCACCTTTTCTTTTATAATGTTGAAGCATGAAATAATAGGAGTAAAGATTGGCTTTCTTCGTTTGTTTCATTTTGTTAAAGTATCTTTCTGCCAATGCTTCATCTTTATGTAATACATTATTAATAAATGTATTCCAAACAACAACATCATCTCTAATATCCTTGATATATTTCAAAAATAAGTCTTCGGCAATTTTAACATCACCAAAATTGATTTCTCCAATAATCATTTGAGTTGTTATCCAAGGTGAACGAGGATATCTCTTCTTCAAAATTTGATACAATTGTCTACCAGCTAAAATATTACCTGCTTGAAGTAAACCTTTCATCAATGTAGAATGCATTTGTTCATTAAATCCTTTCTTGTTAGCTCTATCAGATGATTCCATTTGGGCCAAGTAAGCTGACAAATCGGGAGTTTTACCAACAGCATGCAAACTTTCAAAATATGTATTAATCAAAATGGTTCTAGTTGCAACATTTTCGGCAATATCATGTTGTTGCATAAATTTAGTAAGACTATTAATTGCCTTATAATTCTTCTTTTTGGCATAATAATTAAGGAAATCATTCATAACATTGGTGTCAGGTAAGTACTTCTTTCCATCGTTCAGGAATTCGTGTAATTTCTTTTCTGCCTCACCAATTTTTTGGTTGGATATTAAACCACGAACCAATCCATTCTTTCCCAAATTTTCTGCCCCTGGAATTGATGCATATTTTTCAAGACATTTCTCGGCTTTTTCAAATTCTCCCAAATTAGAATATGCACTTACAATAGCACCAATAGTTTCAGCATTAAATTCCAAACCGGAATCCACAATAGTTTGAATTGCTCTTTCAAATTGAATTAATAATTGTTCTTTTCCAGTATCGGTTTTAAAACTTGTTCTAATTCTAGTTGGATTTGTCATTGCCTTCAAAACGATATTCCAAGGTTCAATAGATGGCGAAATCCCGGATTCTATGATATTTTCAAAAAGGGTGAAAACTTCATTGTACTCTTCAAAGATTAAATATCTTGACATTAATGTATAAATGACTTTTTGAGAAACTGGAATGTCTCTCTTCTTACAAGCAACAACAATATCTCTGTAAATCTGATCTAATCTTTTTCGATCAAATGCGTTGTCAATTGATGCCAATGTTTTTTCACCATTTGGATCTAATCTTTTTCTATCCTCTAATCTTAAAAAATCAACAAATACGTTAAAACTCTTACGATCAAGTAATCCTAAGACTCTTAAAGTTCTTTCAATATGTTCAATTGGAGGAAGCTGATTTTGATTTGTAAATTTTAAAGCATGTTCCGGAGAATATTCACTTAATCCTAAATGACACAATTGAACATAAGAAAATAATGCAAGATTATTCATATGAAAAGGTTGAAAAATAATTTTTGAATCTGTTCCTTTAATTGAATGTATAGTCCTGACATAAACAAATGTATTATTTTTTGTATATTCAAAAAATTTCAACCAATCCTTTATGAAGTTTTGATATGCAATTCTTTGTAAATCGGAGGATTTCATTTGATCATCAGATTTTTTAAGATCTGTCCTTAAACGGTTAACTCCATGTCTTAAAAAATGCCAAGGATGGGCAATTTTATTCTCCACCAAAAGGTTGAATAATTTTGTAGTATTGTATTTTAATGGTTTAGAATGATCTTGGTCACTACCTTTTTCGCCATCTTTATTTTCTTCGATTTGGTTGTCTTCGGATTTGGATTTAGATTTAGATTTGGATCTGATAATTTGATCATTAAGTTTATTATGTTTTTCCACTTGGACATATAAATGAAGAGCCAATGGATAGAATTGGTAGAAAATTTGTAAATCACTAATCCCTTCTTGTTTTTGAATAGATTTTATAAATGAAATACCTTCTTCAAAGATATTATATGATTCTTCAAACCCTTTGTTCAGTGTCATTGTTTGTTGAATTTGATCGGTAATATCCTTCAACTTTCTATTCATTGGTACTCTTGTATTATACATTTTACGATGATTTGAAGATCCTGGAGTTCTCATTTCACTTGCTTGCTTTATTTCTTCATCTTGCTTTGTTTGAGGAATATTTTGTTTTGGAATAGATGGAGGGGTTGGTATTTTAGGAGTATCCGTCATTGTAGCAGTTACAGTGTCACCAATTGAAGGGGTAGTTGATTGGTAACGTAAGGCTAATGCGGTGTAAGAAAGTCTGGGAGTGACATTACGTATAGCAACTTGGCTTAAGCTAGTTCTAGTAGTCTTAGCAACTACTTTTCTTAACGTAAGCATCCTTTAGTTAATGATCCCGTTGAATAATAGTACAGTGAACAAGGGTTTTGGAAATTATCACGAAAATTTTTCTGCCTTTTTTTTTTTTTTTCACAATTTGTTTGGCTGCCGTTCTTTTTCGTGGTCGAGAGAAAGTAAGTAAAGTAAAGTAAACCAATACCAATACCAATTTGCGGGTTGTGATTACACCAAACACGCCAATTGAATAGATGGAAGGTAGCCAGTCCATAATAAAATGAATCAGAGAGTATTATCGGGAGTACTTCAAGGTTTATTGAGAGTATTACTTATTTCTTCTTTAGAAATATATATAAAAAAATCTATTAGATATTCATATATTCATTAAATTACATAAAAGCGTAAGGATGCTATATGTATATGACGTTAGTAAAAACAATCATACAATATCTCACAACGTTTTAACGGGATCTATTAATGAGAAGTTTAATGTTAGTAGGTATTCCAAAATCTATTTTAGTGCTAAAACCTTTTCCATTCTATTTGGTAATTTCCAAATAGATTAATAATCTTATAATATCAGGTAATTTTTTATATAAACAATTCTTATCATAAACAAAATATCAATTGAGCTGGGTTTATGCTGTGGAGTCATAACGACTCAGTATCATCATAATAATAATCAAAAGTAATAAAAGGTAAAAGTAATAAATAAGTAAATTAACATACGTTCGACATTATCATATGATCGTTCTGTACTCTGAAAAGATCTTCATAGGCATATATGTTGACGACATCTTGATAGCCGGCAAACCACGATGAATAAGAAGAAGAAGAAAGGAAAGTTTAGAAAATCATAAAAAAAAATTTTCCCTCGTCTTTATACCTTGCTGATTTCCAATGAGACATGAATTGTGCAAGCGTACACACCATCCATTGACGCACCCATACACCCATACATACCTGCATAAAAGAATACATGCTATATTTGGAATTAAATGCGGCTCGTTTTATCACGTGATTCGGTGCAACACAAAAATTAAGGGAAAATCAAATTACTAAAATTAATAAGAGAATATCATTACACCCATACCAACCACCATATCCACAACACGACAATGACAGATATGAATGAGAAGATCAAGAGTGCATCACAGCAGCAGCAGCAGCAGCAGGATACAGAAGATCAAGAACAACCACAATCACAGCAATTAATTTATTTTAACTACAATGAATATGTAACACCAGGAACCAAAGGCATTCAGCAGCAACCGTTGGCAGACCATGATAATGAAGACCAAGACAATGAAATTTCTTTAGTGGTTAATCATTTTCCTAATGTCTATGAAGATATGAAATCAGCAACTTTTATGCAAACCAGAATCATAAGAATACCCAGAATATATGACACATTAGTTTTTCCTGAATTAATACCACAATTTTCCAAGAATTATCCCGGTACTGAATCAGGAGCAATTTTACTGAATGATCCAATGTTTGGTAAATTCGATGATGAGATATTTAATGAGAGTTCAAGTATTATAGGATTAGAGAAAATTATATCCAGGGACCAATTTGAAGATATTATTGATCATATCAATGACATGTTGGTCCTGGCTTTCGATCCGTATAATAAATGGACTTTTGTGGAGAATATATTAGAGTTGTTGACGGGTGGATTGTTTTTACAAATATTGAACTTATTAGGTATTTATTCTAACACTAGAAGGAAAATTCAACAGTTGGAGGAATACGTGAATGAGATCAACAAAAATAATCTAGAAAGAAATATTGAATTTAAAGTGATATCTCCAAGAGTTAGTGGGTATCTATCAGTATGTGTTAATCCAAATACAATAAATGTACACAAAACATGAACAAGATTGTTACTAACATTATTTCTAGCTTGATATTCAAATACCTAGACCCACGTCTTCAAGTATATGAGTTAATTCGTTTTTTTTTTATTTTGTATTTTTTGCCGATGATGATGCGACTACCAGACCAAACAAAAAAAAAATCTACAACCCATCTGTCCCTTTTTCCTTCAACCTAAAACCCCTTTTTTATGCTTCGATTTTTAAGAATGAACGGAGTTTTTGCAGTTTATAAACCGTCAGGTATATCATCAACTAAGTGTATTGACATTCTTCAAAAGAAATTCACTGAATCAGGTCCATTTGCTAATGATTTAAAAGAACAAAGAGAAAAAGTTGAAGCCAA
The DNA here is from genome assembly GCA_030557875.1 of Candida neerlandica. NCBI lineage: Eukaryota > Fungi > Ascomycota > Pichiomycetes > Serinales > Debaryomycetaceae > Candida > Candida neerlandica. Next base: position 44,403 of record JANIWD010000036.1, read on the forward strand.
TTTAAGTACCGATAAAAAATGGTCTAAAAGTAGAATCCAAAAGAAAGTTGCACTGACCAAAGTGAAAATTGGTCATGGTGGAACTTTGGATCCATTGGCCAGTGGAGTTTTAGTGGTTGGAGTTGGAATGGGTACTAAAAAATTACAATATTATCTTACTCAATGTCGAAAAACTTATGAAACCAAAGCATTATTGGGGATTTCTACCACTACCGGTGATTCTGAAGGGGAAATCATAACCCAAAATAAATTCGATCACATCACTAAAGAATTAGTTGATGAAACAGTGAAAAAGTTTATTGGGGAAACCAAACAAACCCCGCCAATTTTCTCTGCTTTGAAAGTACTGGGAAAACCATTATACGAATATGCCAGAAAAGGAATACCTTTACCAACAGGAATTAAAGTTAGAGATGTTACTGTTCACGATATAAAGGTAGTTGAAGAAGATACTTTGAAGACTGATCATGAATTTACAAAATTAGAAAGTGAATTGGATGAAAATGGTGTTCCAAAAGAACATGGATTATTCAACAATCCAACATTGAATGAGTCCCCAATTTATTTTTCCAAACAATACTTGGAAAGTGTGAATGCTGAAGACTCACCAGCAGAAACTGCTAAACCAAGGTTATTACCTGATGGCGAATCTTTACCTGAGAAATTGCCTATGATTCATTTCGTGTGTGATGTTTCATCAGGTACTTATATTAGAAGTTTGATTAGTGATATTGGTAGAGCCATGGAATCAAGTGCATATATGGTTGAATTGATTAGATCCCAACAATCTGAATGGAAATTGGGACAAAATGTTTTTAAAATGGAAGATTTTGACCGGGATGAAAAAGTATGGGGTCAAGTCTTGTCTAATGTACTTGAACGAGGTGGAGAAAATATTCAAGATTTGGAAAAGGAATTTGAAGAAGTGACAAAGAAGGTTGAAGAAGAAGAAGAAAACAAAAAACAAGCAAAGGAAGTTGAAGAGCGAAAGGACGAAGAAGAGCAAAAAGTAGATGAGGAACCAAAAGAAGAAGAAGATGAAGAAGAAGAAGAAGAAGTTGCAAAACACGAGCAACCTAAGGAAGAACAATCAGCTGATCATCAAACTGTCCCACAAAAGAGATCAATTGATGATGTTGAAAAATGAGCAACGACCAATCCTGGAGAAGGAGAAAAAAAAATCACTCCTTACTCTCCGTATATAATAATAATACAATTATAGAAATATACAATGTAGAAACTTTTTTTTTCTTTACAATTGACCCAACAAATACTCTAACAATGCTAAGGATATGTCAAAGGTTTAACCATACCCATAGTACCAGTGGCAATTCTACACTTGCATACTTAGCAAGAACCACGATAAATCCAATTGATTTTGAATTGAAATCCCCATCGCATTTCGTTCCCAAATCATTACTTGTATTATCAACTCCCAACAATTTACCCCAAGTCATAGAAGATTCAATTAAACTTCACCAACAACAAAACCTTCAACTTGTTGTGGCAGGTATAGATACAGTGGTTCCATATTCATATAGAAATGGGGTATCTGAACTTTGGATAAATCAACCAATTAAAATTGGCACTTCAAAACTTTTACCAGATACCAATAATACTCAACAAAAACCTAAAGAATCGGATGGATTGAATGTTGTTGGGGTACCAAATAAGAATTGGACTAAAATTTCATCTAATTTAATGATTAAATTAAGAAATGATATGAATTTGAATTTGAATCTTGCCAATACAGTATTTTCAACTGGGAAATTAAGTACTTTGTTTTATTTCCAACAACAACCAAAACCAGAAGAAGCAGAAAAAATTCAAGAAGAAGAAGAATTGTATTCAAATCTGGGTCAACATTTAAGTGATTTACAAATTGAATTACCTCGAGGTGTGGTGTCGAGACATTCCCATGTTGCTGTTCAAGACAAATGGACCGATTTATACCCGGACCAAAATGAATCATTTAGAATCACCAATTGTGTAGGTAATTTATTGAAATCAATCAATAACAATCCAGCAGCAAAATATCTTGAAGATAATGAAAGTTTAATGAGTATTGGATCCAAAGATACCGAAGTTTATGTCAAGGTTAAAAAACCCCAAAGTAATATTGTGGAAAGATTTAAGGTTATTGCTGGTGGTGGTGGATGGGGAGCTAAAGCTGATATTATTGCTTTATCACCAGAAGCTAAACTTGAAAAAGGAAGTGAGATTAAGTTCTTTATGGTGACTCCGGAAGATAGATTTTTACAATCATTACATAATAAGTTGGATGTTGAAAATTTTACCAATTCATTCACGTTTAATAATTCATATGAACAAATTGGATATGGTGATAAACAATCAGAACAAGAAGAAGAGCAAAGACAGAAAATTTATGAAAATCTCTTTGGTTGTGGTTGTGAAAATGGATTCTTTTTCAATGGAATCAAACATAACTCTCCAGGGGAAACTGTGATCATCAAAACTAAAAAAAGTATATAGTAGCATTTAAACAGTTATATAATATTACTATTTTAATAAACACAAGTTATTTCTTCCACTAACTTATAGTTGTTCTTTCATTCTAGTAATTCTTATGACTATTAGTACAACTTGGTAAACCTTGACACTACCAAGGTGCAAGAAGTGAGTGTCATTAGAAATGATAGATTATTCGCATTTTTGCCTCACATGATCTCTTACAATTTGTTGCTGTCTCTTTTTCTTTCCTCATATTATTCCCACCACCATCACGACCAACCCCCTTGGTGTTCAATTGCCATTATATATGACATTCCTCAACTATATCCATGGTGATTTATTCACCCATTCAATTCCAGCAGGAAAGAAAATTATCCTTCTCCACGCATGTAATACCCACGGATCTTGGGGAGGAGGAATTGCAGCCATATTCCGTAAGAAGTTTCCCCATGCCAATCAACAATATGCCCAATATTGTCATACCCATAATAACATATTAGGCAAATCCCTAATTATTCAATCGGCAGATAATCCTTCTATATTAATTGCATGTTTATTCACCAGTGATTTTAATCAATCCCCACATGAAATTGTTGAATATACTAGACAATCATTAATTGATTTCAAAGAAAAATTGGCCCGTTCATTTCATACAGATGATGAATTACAAACTCTAGAAACTAAAGATGAGATGCCAGTCATTAATTTGCCGAAAATAAATGCAGGAATATTTGGTGTGCCTTGGGAAGATACTGAAACCGTGTTGAAGAAATTTCATGGCTTGTATTTTAATGTTTATGTAATTTAGAAAATAAACTGAATAAATTTATGAATGACTTGTTGCATCTTTTTGGTAAGTCATTACTGTAAACCCAATTAACAAGGAATGCTGCAAATTGAAAATCGTTCAATATTTCATCAAAAAGTGGTCATAAAACCTTGTCTCTGTTCCAATAATCATTTTTTAAAGTTGTGGGAAACAATTACAGATACTACTTAAACTACTTCCATTTCTGTATGAATACAGGGCACTTGTACATCTACTTGAATCATCTGTAGGAAATTTCACTTCGAAAAACATGGATATTGGCTGGTTATAAATGATTTATAGCATTGTTTTTTAGACTGAACCGCTATTCCCTTGACTCTATGTAATCTTCACAGTAGTAATGATTGGTGTTGACACAATTCAACTGTCTATTTTATTTGAATCGTTATGGTGGCAACTTGTCATGAGCATGGAAATACGAATTAAAGGTCGTGTCCATCCAATGCATATTTTTCTTTCCCGTCTGTCATTCTCTCACTTTAATTTTTGGCTGTGTCTCTCTCTGCCTGTGGCCACCCAAAAAAAAAAAGAATCAAAGTACAACGATCGCAAGCTGCACGAAATCGATAACAAAAAAAAATAAAAGACAACATCAGTCCAACGACAACAGCTTTGATTTGGCTATAACAACAAAAGCAACTACAACAGCAACAATCACAACAGCACTAGTATCACCATGGATGAAACTTTGATTGCAACCATCAATAAATTACAAGATGCATTAGCTCCATTGGGTGGTGGTTCTTCCTCTCCGGTGGATTTACCTCAAATTACCGTCGTTGGTTCTCAATCCAGTGGTAAATCTTCGGTATTGGAAAACATCGTTGGAAGGGATTTCTTACCTAGAGGTACTGGTATTGTCACTAGAAGACCATTAGTTTTACAATTAATTAATAGAAGACCTCCCCCAAATGCAAAGAAAAATGATTTGATTGATGTTAATTCTTCAGAAGCAACTGGAGGGCAATCTGAAAATAATTCTGAAGAATGGGGGGAATTTTTACATTTACCAGGTAAAAAATTTTTCAACTTTGAAGATATTAGAACTGAAATCGTTAGAGAAACCGATGCTAAAACTGGTAAGAATTTGGGTATTTCTTCAGTTCCAATCAATTTAAGAATTTATTCTCCTCATGTTTTAACTTTAACCTTGGTTGATTTACCAGGTTTAACTAAAGTTCCAGTTGGTGATCAACCAAAAGATATTGAAAAACAAATCAGAGACATGCTTATGAAATTTATCTCCAAACCAAATGCTATTATTTTATCTGTCAATGCCGCCAATACCGATTTGGCCAATTCCGATGGGTTGAAATTGGCCAGAGAAGTTGATCCTGAAGGGTCCAGAACTATTGGTGTTTTGACCAAGGTTGATTTGATGGACCAAGGTACCGATGTCATTGACATTTTGGCCGGTAGAGTTATCCCATTAAGATTCGGTTATGTTCCTGTTATTAACAGAGGTCAAAAGGATATTGAACGTAAAAAGACAATTAGAGATGCCTTGAAAGATGAAAGGGCATTCTTTGAAAACCATCCATCTTATAGAGCTAAAGCCCAATTCTGTGGTACTCCATATTTGGCCAAGAAATTGAATGGTATTTTATTGCATCATATCAAAGGTACTTTGCCAGATATTAAAATGAGAATAGAACATTCCTTAAAGAAATACTCCCAAGAATTAGCTTTGCTTGGTCCAGAGATGGCTGAAGCCCCAGCTTCTATTGCTTTGAGTATGATTACCAATTTCACCAAGGACTACACTGGTATTTTGGATGGTGAATCCAATGAATTGAGTTCACAAGAATTGAGTGGTGGTGCTCGTATTTCTTTTGTTTTCCATGAAATTTTCAAAAATGGTATCAATGCAATTGATCCATTTGACCAAATTAAAGATGCTGATATTAGAACTATCATGCATAATACTTCTGGTTCCGCTCCTTCATTGTTTGTGGGAACCCAAGCATTTGAGGTTTTGGTTAAACAACAAATTAAGAGAATGGAAGAACCTTCCACTAGATGTATTAATTTGATTTTTGACGAATTGGTTAGAATTTTATCCCAAATCATCAGTCAACCACAATATTCAAGATACCCAGCTTTAAAAGAACAATTATCCCAATATTTCATTCAATACTTGAGAGAAGCATTGATTCCAACCAATGAGTTTGTTAATGACATTATTCAATCCGAAGAAACTTATGTCAATACTGCACATCCAGATTTATTGAAGGGTTCACAAGCCATGGCAATTGTTGAAGATAAATTCCATCCAAAACCACAAGTTGCTGTTGACCCAAAGACTGGCAAACCATTACCACCAAGTCAACAACCACCACAACAACAAGCCACATCTCCAAAAGTTGAAGATGGTTCAGCAAATGGGTTCTTTGGAGGATTTTTCTCAAGTAAGAATAAAAAGAGATTACAACAAATGGAAGCTCCACCTCCAGTGTTGAGAGCAACTGGAACTATGAGTGAAAGAGAAACCATGGAAACTGAAGTTATTAAATTGTTGATTTCTTCTTATTATAATATTGTTAAACGTACAGTTAGTGATATTGTTCCAAAAGCTATTATGTTGAAGTTGATTAATAAATCCAAAGATGAAATTCAAAAAACTTTATTAGAGAAAATGTACAGTAGTCCAGACTTGGAAGATTTAGTTAAAGAAAATGAAATGACTGTTCAAAAGAGAAAAGAATGTGTAAGAATGGTTGAAGTATTGAGGAATGCCAGTGAAATTGTTTCCAGTGTTTAGATAAACCGAAAGAAAGATTGTGGAATTTGATTGATAGAGAGAAGAATTGTGGAGAATTTAATTATTATTATTTATATATATAAACCATTACTTTTTTATATATTGTTTTTCGTTGGATTGATTGTTTTAAGATGGTGAATCTTTCTCTTCTGATTCTGATTCTTATAGTTCTTATTATTATTATTAATATTATTATAAATATAATCATTTTTTATATTATTCGATATGTATAGTTTTTTTTTTTCGTAATAAAGAATGTTGTTTTAACGATCGTTAATCTCTTCTGTTCTCACTCTTTCTCGCTTTGTATTGTGATATTGTGTTGATGTTGTTTTCTCAGTGTTTACATTTTATCCGAAAAGAGATTTGGCGGAATTTTTTTTTTTTTTTCTTTTTAGGTCATTAAGTAAATTTGCATTAAATGTATCCTGAGTTGAAATAAAACCTATCAGGAAAAAAAACATCATCTTGAGTGAACGAATGTTATTTGTTTTCTTTCATTTCTACTAACCAATCCAATCCCCAAACCCAACTTACACCAATCCAATCCAATACAGTACAGTAGGGAATTTCTCTAAATGAATCCAATATGGAATCCACAATGAATTACCCACCAGAATCTGTGTCATTGAACACACCAATTAAAAAAATTAGAAATCTTACTTTGAATTCACCACCTTCAAGAATCCATCATCATAGTGATAACATGAACATAAGGAAAAATAGTCTTCATATTAATGACGACAATAACAACAATATTAATACCATGGACATAAATATGAATAATATGATGAATAATGATGGGGTATATCCTAGTTTGGATGATTTATCAACTTCACCTACGGTTTCTACTATGTTACAAAAGGGTTATTCTCAAAGACTTACGAATAATGTTTTAGCTGAATTGAATTCTCGTGCTCAAGAAATAACTCAATTAATGGCGTCTCCATCATCTTTCGGTGAGTCAAATGTACAATATCAACCACAACAACCACAACCACCACAACAACCACAACCACCACAACCACCACAACCACCACAACAACAACAGCCACAGCTTCGACATCCACGACATCAACAAAATATATTCTATACCAGTGTATCATCTTCACCTGCTACTAAAACATCATCTTCTTCTTCTTCTTCTTCAAATGTGACTAATCAAGTTATGAATAGACGGAATAAAAGATATAGTGGAATTCATCTTAGTAAATTTAAACAAATGGAATCTATCAATCTGCATTATTCAGTACATATGAAAACACCATCACCCCAGAAAACAGACACTCCAATGGAAATTGAATCTGGGTCAGGAACAGGAACAGGAGCGACAACCAAGGATACCCTTCTGCAACTACATGGATTAGAAGAATCAGCAAGTAAGAGAAGAAGAACATTAAATGGAAATGATGAAATAGTTGCCATTCCAATAATTCAAAAAAGGGAAATAAATGATAATAATAATAGTGGTAGTAGTAATACTAGTAGTCGGAATACTAGTCCAACTAGAAAAATATCTCCTTCTAAAGGTGTAAGGAATTTGAATTCAATGTTAAGACATACCACTGAGACTGGATCTCCAAATAAGGATGAGTTTGTTAAACCATTTCATCCAGCTTATAAATTGAGGCAGAGTTCATTAGAAATGGCAGGAGTAACATCGTTACATCATCCAAATTCAAGTTCAATCCCAAACTCAAGCTCCGATGCAACTACATCAAGATTTATAAAACCTATGGTACCAAGGTTACAAAAGAAGTCATCGATACCCACGTTAAATAAAAAAGCTTCAATACCAAATTTACAAAAAAAAACTTCCATACCTACGTTGAACAAGAAATCTTCCATACCCACATTGAACAAAAAATCATCCATGTCATCATTAAAACAACCGTCAGGTGTTACAACATCAGCATCATTCGCATCAATAAGATCATCTTCACCACCATCACCACCACCACCTGTACCTCCTCCACATGGTAATTATTTACCTTCGCTTGAAAAAAAATCATCATATAATATGAATATGAAAACAAATACCACGCCATACTTATCTCGAATTAGTCCTTCAAGATCAATATCATCAATGTCAACAAGTTCATCAACTAAAACTATTAATTCTCGAGTATTATATAATTCAACTAATACATCCAATAATGGAAACAACAACAACAACACTACATTACATAAATCAAAATCTGTAACTATACCCCAACCATTTTCATTATATGATAAACCTACAGTTTCATCATCACAAAAATCCTTGAATAAATTTCAAAGATTCAAAGACAAGTATACATAAAATTGAACACATATATTTGTATATATATAGAATAGTTTTGAATACTAATAATGTTAATGTTAATGTTAATATTAATATTAATATCTATCTCTTCTTTTTGTTTAAAAGATCTTGGCTTGAACCTTGATTTCACCACCAATGGTAATTTCTTGAGCACCAGACCATTTATCACCAGCAGGTAAAGTAATCAAATTAGCAACATGACCAGGTTCAACACACAACATCTTGTGGAATCCAGATTTTGGTTCGAAATCAGACATTCCTTCAGCTTTTTTAGTCCAAGGATTCCAAACCACAGCATCAGGTAAATTCTTTCTATCAACATTAAACAATACTTTACCTTTATCAACAATTTGCAAAGTCTTTGCTGTATTGACATTGGAATAAATACGATCGAATTCTTCATGGAAACTGATCACAGGAGCTTTTTCAATATATGATTCACCAATCAATTGATCAAAACAAGTTTGTTCAGCTAAATTGTTAACCAAAGAATCAGTAATATCATCGATTCTATAATAAGTATGGAACAACCAATTGAAATCAAAAGCTTCTTTACCAGTGTTTTCAATTTCAATTGAAGTGGTTAATTTATCTTTTGCTAAACTAATAGTTAAAATTAAAGTAAAATCATAATTCCATAATTTCAAAGTTTCAGGATCAACATTTTCAGGACCCAAACCGAATTGAATACTTGTTGGATTTGATTCTGAAGTTTGTCCTAAAAATTCCCAAGTTGAATTACGAGCAAATCCATGTTGAGGTAATTTAAAAGTTGGATGATTGGAATTTTTTGTTTACCAAAAATTGGAAACACCAAAGGAATACCACCTCTAACTGCTTTACTTCCATCTAAATGAGCTGCATCAGATAACCATAATTTTTCATCATTGTTACATTTCCAAGAAATGACATTAGCACCAAATTTTAAAATGGTGACGTTGTTGGATGGATCAGATGGATCAGTAAGGATGACACGATCTTCGAGTTCTTCAACTGGCATGATTTAGTAAGTTAAATAAATAGTGAAAATTCAATTGATGGAGGGGAGGAGGGTGGAGTCTAATTTAGATCAAAACCAAAAATAAATAAAAAAGAAAGAAAGAAAGAAAGAATTGGGGGGAGTTAAAAAGGAAGAAGAAGAAGAATAACAAGAGACAATTGAAATTGTAAAGGATGGAATTCTTTGGTCCTAATTATATATACATTGTTGATTGTATGAATATTTATGGAAGGGCTGGAAAAAAAAAAGAGTTGGGTGTGCGTGTGTGTGTCATGTGTGTGTCGTGTGTCGTGTACGTGTTTCCATTTCCATTTCCATTTCCATTTCCATTTCCAGAAAGTTAGAAATTCCGATTTGCTTGGAAATTACCGTACATCGGAAATTGGAAATTCGGAAAAATTGTACTTTATAAGTTATATATATCACAAACAATGTATATTCCAGAATTACTAAATCAATAGTTAAATTATTATTATAGATTTGTAAACAATTGAATAAGAAGTATATAAAGAAGAGAATCTTCATTTTCCCACAACTTCTATATTAAGAGATGACGTGCGGCGTAAGAGAAAAAATCTCTTTTAGGAAATTAATAACCGTTTACTAATTCTCTCTTTCTCTCTCTTGTTGGTTCCTTTTTTTTTCTGATCCACCAACAGGAGCAGCAATCCTAAAGAAATCAACAAAGAAATAGGGGTAAGTTAGAGGAGGAGGAGAAGAAGAAGGATTAGTTGACATTTTCTTTTGATTTTGGAATACTTGGATGGAACCTATATGGAATAACTGGATGGTAGTAACAAATAGTTGTTGTAGTATAATTGATCCGGTTAAATGACCAAATTGTATATTTTATTTTTTTTGCAGTAATTCTAATACGAATTTTTAATAAAATAAACATTCTTGATTTAATTCCGTCAATAAGTTTTATAGATATATATATTAGAAATGTAACATCATTACTATCGAGATACCCCGAGTCCATTCGAATCAACTTTCAGCCTCTCTTAGCCCCTCTGTCTCTATCTTGTTATCTGATCTAACTAAATAAGACCACTCGTTGATAAGGACAAGAAATGCACACGTTGGGTGGGTTATGGAGTAATCGGATACAAGAATTTGATAAGGATACAAATTCGGTGAGTCTCGAAAAAATAATCAACCACCAACAGTGTCATTGACAATGCATAAACTAAGTACTAAGTAAATATAAAAAAAAAGAAATCACGTTGTAATCCACTTTGCTTGCCAACCGGAATTAAGCCCAATTCCGGTTTTTGATTTTTATTTTCTACGGGGTAATCGCAGCTATTGTCCTCGGATATGAGTTTCCCTCCCAAAAGAAGTGCAACACTTGAGAATGTCATAGCTGGAACTAAACGACTATTCCCATCAATTTATTTGTTGGTGATGATCAGAGGTATATATATATATATATGTATGTATGTAATGTATGGATGGTAAATTTGAAAACACTCTTAATCAGGAAACAAGAGAAACCAATAAAAAAGAAATTTTAATGTAGCGAAATTTTTTTTTTCTGTACATGAGCACACGACCACAATAGAAACACTTATTAAGTCTCTCTCCCCTATTTTTCCTTCTCTTAATATTAAATATTAATAGTTTATTTCACTTCCTATTTTTTTTTTTTTTTATTTATATATATTTTACACTTCTTGTGTTTATTTTTGTTTTTAGATCAACTACTCAATAGTTACTTAAGTTCAACCAACCATCCAACCCTTAAACCATCCCCCGTTCCTATTAACAAGCAGCAACAAGAGCTTTTTGCGCACAGGTACACACTCACATACCTACAACTACCATTAGAAGAAACAGAATTCCATACTACAAATAAATTTTCTATTGTTGTGGAAATTTTTTTTTTTTTCTTCTGTTTCACTTTTATCTTAATACAGTCATTAGCCAAGACAACCCAGCCCTGTTGCCAATACTGAACCCAGACCAAACCAAAGCATCAAGAGTCATCCATCCATCATCTTCATTATATCATATCATTATCATCACCTGTATCTGTTGTCCTTGGTAGTTATATAGATCATTACATTTTACATTCGCCCTCCAAGTTATAGTCACAGCAACAACAACAACTGTTATCTTCAAGGTTTACTTTTTCCTGTTTTTTTTTTTACAACCGATAGACAAACCTAACCTTTATCATGAGTTCATTATTAAAATCAAAGATAATACAGAAACCGTATCAACTATTTCATTATTACTTTCTCCTGGAAAAGGCTCCGAACTCAAATCTCGGTGATTTGAATTTTGATACCAACATCAATACCACCCTCCGTAAATTAAAGCATCATCACTGGACTATTGGAGAAGTTTTCCATTATGGTTTCTTAATTTCAGTGCTATTGTTTGTTTTTATAGTATATCCTGCATCATTTTTAATCAAATTGCCAATAGTTTTAGCCTTTAGTGTTTGCTTTTTGATTCCATTAACATCACAATTTTTTCTCCCTGCATTACCGGTTTTCAGTTGGTTGGCATTATACTTCAACTGTGCAACCATCCCACATTCTTGGAAACCTGCCATTACCGTTAGAGTATTGCCAGCTATGGAAACTATTTTGTACGGGGATAATTTATCCAACGTCTTGGCCACCATTACCAACGGTGTTTTGGATATCTTTGCTTGGTTACCTTATGGTATCATCCATTTCAGTTTTCCATTTATCCTTGCCGCTATCATCTTTTTGTATGGTCCTCCAACTGCCTTGAGATCTTTTGGTTTCGCTTTTGGTTACATGAATTTGTTTGGTGTCATGATCCAAATGATGTTTCCTGCTGCTCCTCCATGGTACAAAAACTTGCACGGATTGGAACCTGCCAATTATTCCATGCATGGTTCACCAGGGGGTTTGGGAAGAATCGATAAATTATTGGGTATTGATACCTATACTTCTGGTTTCTCCAACTCTCCAGTTATTTTTGGCGCTTTTCCATCATTACATTCAGGATGTTGTATTATGGAAGTGTTATTCTTGTGTTGGTTATTCCCACGTTTCAAAGCTGCTTGGGTCATGTACGCTTCGTATCTTTGGTGGAGTACGATGTATTTGACCCATCATTACTTTGTTGATTTGATTGGAGGTGCCATGTTATCATTATTTGTTTTTGAATTTACAAAATACAATTACTTGCCAAGAATTAAAGCCGATAGATTTTGTCGTTGGTCATACACTGAGATTGAAAAAATCGATATTAACCAAGTTGACCCTTTATCAAACAATTATGTTACTGTTAACGATAATGAAAGCAGAATGTATACAAGATTATACCAAGAAGCACAATCAACTTTATCTCCAAGACCTGTCACTCCAGAAGCTTTTGAAATGTCAAATTTTTCTAGGTCAAGACAAAGTTCAAAGAATCATATTCCTACAATGATGGAAAATCCGATGGAAAATGATCTACAGACAGAAGAGGAAAGAGATGAAGCTTCATCAAGTACCCCTTCAGTTTTTGATGACGAACCTCCTAGCAGTACATACACTGTATCATCAACCACTTCATTAGATGAATTAGAGTCAAAGAGGATTTAGGAATTACATATCCCCTTCTATTTTTTGCAAATATTACCTGTCTTGTTTTGTTCCATTTTTTAATTTTTACATATAAGAACCCATACATTCCTAATAATGACTTGCTTTGTTTTTGATTTTTTTTTTTTATTTAATTTCCAAATGCTGCATTTACTACTATACATACAAATAATTTGAAGTTTTTTTTTTATATTAACACATTTCTGCCTTGTGTTGTTACTTTTTTTGTTGTTTAATACTTTTAACCATTCTTAATAATTAATTAATATACACGTCTAATTTTCGATACATTGTGACTTTAGTCACAATATTAACAAAACAATCTTGAATTGCACTCTTTTTTCCATATCGTGCCTTTTTGTTCCCGTTTACTACAATGCCGTTGGTATTTGTTTTTGTTTTTGTTTTTGTAATTTGTTTTGGTCTTGGTTTCTTTCCATATCCCCCGATTTCCCTCATCCTCAGCCTCCCCTTAACTATTACCAATTATCCCATCCCATCCCATCCCACCCCATCTCAACCTTGTTTACCTTTTTTTTTTTTGGATCCTTTGTTTATATTCACCAAAAAAATAAAAATAAAATTACAGAATTGCAAAGACAATTATTCAAAATAAAAAAACCACAGTAATTCGTGAATCGTGAATCGTGAATCGTGAAAAACGCGATGCTTTCCTTCTCCTCCTTCTTGAAAATGGACACAAATTCATTTTGGTTCTGACTTTGGCTCTGACTTTGGTTTTGACTTTGGTTTTGTTTCATAAATATGTTGCGAAAAGGAATTAAAATATTTAATGTATTGAGAAAAGCAAAAAAAAATAATTTGCAACTAATAAAATAATCATACATATAAAAACAAAACAAATAAACGAATTATAATAAGAATAGACACACGCATGTGGGCGTTACATTTTTCCCACCAACGTTATATTCAACATGTCCCCTCCTGGTGAGCGAGTGAGTCAGTGAGAGAGAGTATGAGAGAGATCTAGAAGCAAAAGATTTAGCGCATTTGGTTTATTGCTTGTTGGCCGTGGTAAAAATACATCTGAAATAATTTTTATTAATCAATAAAAATGTGTGGAACAGAAAATGCAAAAAAATAAGAAAAGAAATACTAGAATTAGAAACCAGCCAGGTACCGATTACTTTTAACTACTATAACCAGCATAATTAACTTGCTACAGTTTCTTTTTTTGAAGGAAAGTTCTAAAGATAGTTCTAGTTATTACTACTATGGCTTTCTTTTTTGGCACGGAAAGGAGGGATGATGATGATATTGTTCTTGATGTAGCTGCTGCTGCAGAAGCATCTGTTGTTATTGTCATTGTTGTTATTGTTGATACTTTTTGATGTTCTTTGTTTCAATCAACTTGCAGTTCGAAATAGCGTGTTTTTCGAACGTTTTTCTTTTTGGAAATCAAAAACATATATCTACATGAAGGATACATCACAAAAATCACCATTGATTTATTTATTCATTCACTGATTGATCGTTCGATCTATCTATTCATTGATTGTCTAATTAATCAATTGAATGGTACTTCTATATTAAGGGGTAGATAATAAATCACGAATTTTTGACAAATTGAACACAATAAAACACAGCCATCCTCAAATATTATTATTATTAGAAACCAAACAATTCATTTTACTATTTGAGAGGAGTTAAATTTGTCCTTATTTTTCCACGTTTCCCAATTTTTCCCTCCAGATACAACATCTTATATTTTTTTTCCAAAAATTTTTCATATATAATATGATATTGATGATGATGGTATTGATGGTATAAGTAAAAGGCAATGCAAGATGATGATAATAATAATAATAAAAAGACTCGTGGGAATCTGACAGGATCGTGCATCTCGTTGCAGATTTTCACTATGATTGCAAAAAAAAAAGATATTATTCTTCATGAATGTATTTGTTTTTGGGGTTATCTGTATATTATTATTATTATTATTATTATTATGATTATTATTATTATTTGATCAATGTTGACATAATTTTTTTGGGATTATAATTTTTAGTAAAACCGTCATAAATGTCATAAGGAGAGTTAGTTATTAGCTGTATTTGGTGACACACCAAGACTATATGTTTTTGCAACATAAGCAAGCACCATTTTTGTGGTTTAAAACCAACAAGATGTTCAAAGAAAGAAAAATTATATAAAGAAGACTGATTCCCGAATAATCCAATCTGGTTTCATTTCCGTCTATTTGTTTTTATTTGTTTATTTAATTCATTTATCGATCTATTTATTAAGAACTAATAACTACTACTTATTAATCTATTTGATTCAAACTCATATATTCTATTATTCCGTGCAAGAAAGGAAGAAGTTAAATTTTTTGAATATCTACAATGAAGACCATTTCACTCGTTTCGTCTTTGTTGATAGCTTTATCAACAACAGCTCAAGCTAATCAATTCACAGTTAAAACATTAATTGATGAAGTTAATTATTATTTTACGATTTTTGAAGGGGAAAAACTTCAATTACAAACCGATGTAGGTGATTTATTTCAATTAACTGATGTTGATTCTTATTTGGAAGCTGTTTCACAACCAGGTTATGCAATTTCTCATAAAACTAATGATGCTATATTACAAAGTTTCCAAAATACTGGTAATGAAGAAGATGAAGAACAACATTCAAGTTGGACACTTAATGAACAAGTTCTTACTTATAGTGTTGCTGAATTGTTTTATTGTGGTAATGAAGGTCCATTTGAAGTTACAACTAATGCTGAGACTTATCCAGGAAATGAAGAAGGAACTATTTGTAAACCACTTGGTGAATTATCAGTGGTTATTCCAGAACCAGAAGAGCCAGAGCAACCATCTGGAGAACCAACTGTCAGTGAAGAACCAACAGAACCAACTGATGAACCTACTGAACCTACTGAACCAACCGAACCAACTGAACCAACTGAACCTACTGAACCTACTGAACCAACTGAACCTACTGAACCTACTGAACCAACCGAACCAACTGAACCAACTGAACCTACTGAACCAACTGAACCTACTGAACCTACTGAGCCAGTCGAACCAACTGAACCAACTGAACCTACCGAACCAGTCGAACCAACTGAACCTACTGAACCAGTCGAACCAACTGAACCAACTTTACCTGTCAATCCAGAAGAACCATTCACTATCAGTGGTAGATTAAATGGACAAAGTATTCTTTTAACCACTGATGGCACTAAATTTACCTTAAATGGAGGGGAAGCCGCTGAACTTAGTATTTTTGATGGTAAATTAGCTGTTGGTCAATTAAAAACCAGTGAATTAACAACCAGAGAATTTTCCCTTGATGTATTACGTTGGATTAAAGTTGAAGATAATGGAGCATTAGTTTTTGTTGATAATGTTGAAGATGCAACTCCAGGATGGAGTTTAGTTGGTGATGAATTGGCTTTCAATGATATTATTGTTGCCTTCTCTATTTGTGATGGTGCTGAAGGTCCTGTTCTTCATATTGGTGATAGTGGTTGTACCCCATTAACTGATGTTCTTGTTGAAAATGTCGAAGAAGAAGAAATTCCAATTGAACCAAGTGAAGAACCAACTGGTAGTGAAGAACCCGTTGAACCAACCGCAAGTGAAGAACCAACTGTCAGTGAAGAACCTACTGGACCAACTGACGAACCAACTGAACCAACTGTCAGTGAAGAACCAACTGAACCTACTGACCCAGTCGAAGAAACAACCGGAGAAACAACTGTTACTGAAACTGAAGTATCAACTGGTACTGTTACTGTTAATCCAACCTCAGATGAAATTACCGAAACTTTAACAGAAACTGAAACTGGTGATGATATTAGTCCAACTTTAACTACTGTTGTTGAAACCGAATGTGATAGTGCCAGTATCTGTTCTGAAGTTACCAAAACTTTAGAAGTTACATTTACTACCATTACAGAAGAGACTTGGGTTACCATTACTCAATGTGAAGAAGAGACTGTTTGTGAAACCATTGAAACGTTGTTTACAACTGTTTATGTCACATATTGTCCTGTTACCACTGCTGCTGTTGCAGTTACCAACACTGAAGTTGAAACTGATTTCGAAGATGTAACAATTACAATTACTACCTGTTATGAAGAAAATGTTTGTGAAGAATACACCACTGTTATTGATGATGTTGAAATCACCACCACTTTGACAAGTTACATTGTTACCACATTATATGTTAATGGAGAAGAAGTAACAACTTCTCTTCCAGTATCTGGATCAGAAGCTGGACTTGAAAATGTTGTTCCAGAAGTTCCAACCGATCTTGTGAATTCAGGTAATTCAATTGGATCATCTTCCATTGTTGCGTTTGTTAGCGCATTAATTTTCTTATTCCCTATGATTATGTGATTAAGTTAATTTCACAACCCTACTTGATTGGTTTAGTTTTGGTTTATTCCATTGCAATCCAATTCCAATCCAATCCATTATATTCTATTCCATTACCTTTTATTAATATTATTATTATTCTCCTCTGTTATTTTTTTTTTGTTATATTCTATCTTATCCTATCATATTGGTATATTTTTGTTTTCTGTTAAAAATGGTTTAAGAATGCTTTGATACAAGTCATTATTTTTCCAAGTTGATTTACTACGATGTGTGTTTCAACACTTTTTGGGTGGTTAATAAAAATACTAAAATATAAAAAATTTATACTTTCATTTTAAGGGCTAATAATTTTTTTTTAATTTTTTTTTAAAAATTATTCGGTACTACGTGTATTATTTGTATTACGTGTGTGTTTTAATATATATATTATTTGTTGTTAAATTAGGCTTGTTGGATACATATATCCTCTTATAATTGTAAATCCTCCATAGTGGTGATCTCTACAATACAACATATCCTCCTGATAATGTCTGTCGTAGAATGCGAGAGAGGCGTAGTAACAAAGTTCTTCCTTTTTGTATTATTGACGAGATATTAATAATCTTAATAATATTAAAACTAAGCAAGGTGTGTGGAACTCCTGGTGTTCGTGATAATGATAACAATGCCCAACCCCCCTCAAGAATTAATTAATGCTTTTTTTTGTTTTTGGAACGATGATTGTTGCAAATAAAGTTTACTACTACTCTATCTAATAGTACAATAACGACATCTTCGGAAATGACCAATATTATCCGCAAGCAAACCAAACAGAAAGCATATTAGTTTGTAGATTGTTAATTTAATAGAAGTACAAGCTTCCAACCATACGGTAGGTCATGCAAGCAGATAATATCAAGAGTGTCAGTCTCATTTGGTGTGAACGACATACCCGGCGTTATGAAAATAGGGACTTCGAGTAATACCAAATAGCAACCGTCAATTTATTTGGATATTGTAGTTATGGTTATAGTTATGGTTATGGATATGGTTATGAGAGCCAGTGGAGAGGGGTGGGGAAGCCAAGTACCGAGGCGAGAAAGGTGGCGAAAAGATAAAGATTGTGTCCCGGAAAAACGACATATATGTATGGACCTTCAGTTTCTCTCTCAGTCTCAACCTGTCTTATTATTTATGTCAGAAAGTGGAATATGAAGAAGGAGATGAAGGGGAGGAGGAGGGGGGGAGTAGTGGAAATGGGGATGAAGGAAGGAAGGAAAGAAATTGACCAAATAGAGAATAATATAAACTAAACCAAAATAAATTAAGTAAGTGGGCTTTGTGGCACAGCGATAGGGCGAAATAAAAGATTCAGTGATACGGCGATCGGACCGGCGCGTCTAAAAAGATAAAAAGCAAAGATAAATGCAAAGAAAAGAAAAAAACAAATTTACTTTGCCGATAAAAAATTAAATCCAATGACGTTCAAAGTAAAAGAAATCAATAATCAAAATGTTACGAATTAGAGGCTATAATGTGGGTCATTACAGTATAGGATGATGATATGATGAGGAGAAGATGATGGAAGGAGGCAAATAAAAAAGTGAGCCAAGGAATGGCAAGCTAAGCCATTCCATTCCATGCCAAGTCTATACTTACTTACACCCAAGGTTAGGGCCAAGCCTTAATGGGAGAAGGCGCGAAAGCGCGACAGAGCGAAGGAATTAAAGGAGCGAGAAGGAATGAAATAAAATTCCAGCTTCACAATGTTTCGCATTACAACAATTAAAATGCGACACTAACAATTAACAGACAAAGAGACAAAGTAAAGAAAATTTTTGTAAAATTTGTTGGAAACCAAAAATTCTTTTTCTGTTTCGTTAAATTAATTATTAACCTCTCTTTCTCTTCCTTCTTCCTTCTTTCTCTTCTAAAGAAAACGAATTACCACCAGAGCAACAACTACAACCATCACTACCACCACTACCACTACTATCATCCATCCCCCCATCTTCATCGACAATAGCAATATTAGAAATATTAGCATCAGTCTTATATTCCCTATCATTATCCCTATCAAACTCACATACTCACACATATATATACAATACAAACTCACAAACACATTCCCTCACACTCTCTTTCTCTTTGTCTTCAAAGCAACAGGAATCTTACCTTCGACTTCAACTACTCCCAAGCATTCATTGGCCTTCTTTTTTCTTTTTTGATTTTTTAGTTCTTGGATTTTAGTGTTTGGATTTTGGTTTTTTTTTTACTACATTATTATTTTTCCTGATTATTTTACCAGCACCATTTGTTCTACCTCCCTTTATTATCAAACAAATTCCAAAAGAAGCAAACTTATTACTAGTAATAACTAACAACCATTATCAATCACTGTCATACCACGTCATATCACATCATATCGACCACAACAAGAGTAGGAACAACAACATCAACATCAACATAATCAAAAACAACACAAAAAAGATAAACCCTCCCTATCACCCCTCCGAAACATAGAAACATTTTTTAATTAACATTTTATTTTTAGTTCTTCCATTATCATCATTCTTCCCATTTAATTTTTTAATAATTTAATTTATTTATTGTATACTCAAATGTCACTAAATAACCATAATCTGATTATAAACTCAGGTCTACTACAGAACTCCCTGCCAACAATACATAATCTAATATCGACAACAACCCAAATACTAATATCAACTTCATCATCATCATCTCCACTATCGCCTCCTTTATCAACCACAATCAATATACCTTCCACTACTATACCCCTAACGCTATCGCAAACAACCTTGTCATATACGACCAATCTCCTCGAATCTTCTTCGTCAACTCCATCCATTATCCAAAACATATTGAATAACTCTGCGATAAGAACACTCGTGAAACGGGTCGAAGAGGTAATGATTGATCCTGCCATAAATCAACTTGTCAAATTCACAAATCAACAAGCATTTGTTCAGAGAGTGGTGGCCATTTCTTCGTCATGTGGCTCAATAGCAGCTGTACTAGTAGCCATGTATTTTTTATTCACTATTGATCCAAGAAGAATTGTTTTCCGTCATCAATTAATCTTCTTTTTGTTATTTTTTGATTTAGTAAAAGCATGTGTTTTATTACTATATCCAACAAGAGTTTTGGCTCATTCATCTGCATATTACAATCATAATTTTTGTCAAATTGTTGGATTTTTCACAGCAACTGCAATAGAAGGGGCAGATGTTGCCATTTTTGCCTTTGCAATTCATACTTTTTTATTGATTTTCAAACCTTCATTAAACTCAAAAGTTAAAAATACCAATCGAGTTGAAGGTGGTTTATATAAATTCAGATTCTATGTTTACTCATTATCATTTTTTGTTCCTTTGATTATTGCAAGTCTAGCGTTTATAAACAGTCCCGGATATGAATCATTAGTTTGTTGGTGTTATTTGCCCATGCGTCCTGTTTGGGCCAGATTGGTATTAAGTTGGGTACCGAGATATTGTATCGTGGTGGCCATATTTGTCATTTACGGATTAATTTACATTCATGTCATTAGTGAATTCAAAACCTTGGGTGGTGTATTCAGCAGTGTTGGGTCCAGTCATAATCATAATCATAATCATCAGAATAATCCACACCACCAACATCATGATTCAGAAAATCCTACATTTTTTTCTTCATTAAAGTATTTCTTGCATTCAATCAAAACTACTTTATTCCCCAATATGAAAATAACCAAAAGTGACTTACGAGCAGTGAGACTGAGAACTAGCCAACATACAGATGAACATCATCCACATCATCAACATCATCAAAATCCTCATCATCAACAACAAAGAAAAACCGTTGATTCTGATAGAAGTACAGATGATGATGACGATGATTCTGAAGAATTGGCAGAAGCTTTAGAGCCCCAATCTGTGGATTATCAGGATGTTGAAAATCAAAAGGAACAAGGAGCTTTCTACAATAATGAAGAAATCCAACAAGCAAATTTAGAAAGTTTTAGAAGACGTCAAAAGATTATTCAAAAACAAATGAAATCGATTTTCATTTACCCATTTGCATACTGTTTTGTTTGGCTATTTCCATTCATATTACAAGCTACACAATTCAATTATGAAATCAAACACCATCCAGTGTATTGGTTGAATGTTTTGGGTGCTTTTATGCAACCATTTAATGGATTTGTTGATGCCATGGTTTTCTTTTATCGTGAAAGACCGTGGAAGAATACCACTATGAGAACATTTGAAAAGGATCATCGTCAAAGAGTTGACACTATTATCATGAACAATTTACAGCGTAAATATAGTGAAGGAGGAGAATCAAATTGTAGCATGGCAGCAACCAGTGCTAGGATTGCCAAAAACTCATTGAGTGTTAGCTCTGGACTAGTTGACATTGAACAATATTCCCGTTGGAGACGGATTTTGAATGATTGGAATTTCCCATTTTATGAACTTCCTACACGCAAGAATATTGCCAAGTTCCAGGAAAAGTATATTGCCAAGAAGTTAAACACATCCCCACGAGCATTAGAGGAAGCTGCAAATAAACAACTCGAAGTATCAATTCCGACAAATTTGACCGAGAAATATCGAACCTCATCAGGAGATGAAAATAATGATACTACTAATCCTTTTGCAACCAGTGCAGGCACTGACTACAATCTTGAAGGATTACAAAGCAGACATGATTTTTCCGATATATTAAATGAGACAAGTTTAAGAATTGAACAACCACCATTAGAAACAAAAGATGTACCTGGATTTAAGCCAAATTTTGGTAAATTTGGATTTAGTAGAAGGTCATCAACAACTGTTGGTGGAAGTCGCAAGAGCAGTACAATACTTGGATTGAATAGTAGAAATAAGCATTCAATTATCGATTCACCAGATCCAGTGGCTTTGAAATCATTATCGGTAAGAAGAAGTTCAAGTTTTGCAGCTGGTACTAATTCAACTTTGAGTACTCCACATAGACTAGTTCATTCACCTGAATCAAGTACATTTTCACCTATTGGTGGGGATAATGATGATCTTTCTCCAATGGGAGATAATATCATTGAAGATGAAGATGCTGAATTGGATTTTTTGGAATTCTTAAACAAGGGTCCACCAGTGTAAAAGCATACAAAACAAAACAAAAAAAGTGGAATAAAAAGAACTAAAAAGATTGATTTTTTTTACTATTATTTGCTGATTAAAAACCTTTCATCCATAATATTGTGATATTAGAAGAGAAAGTTGCTTATTTCTATAGTTATTTCATTAATTAATTTTGGTTATTTATTAATTTATTTTCTTTAATGTATTTATTTATTTATTTTATTTATTTATTTGTCTATCTATTTATTTATTTGTAATGCTGGAGAAAAGGAGATGCGTTTGTTAGAGAGAAGTAGGAAGTGTGGCGGAATCAATGGAATCAATCGAAAATCATCGCCCCTTCCTCCCCTCCTCCCCGTTGCAACAGGGAATGGGAATGCCATCGCGACAAAGTGTGGGTTTCCTACACAACCAAAGACTGACACTAAACCGAACAACGAACAAACATCAAGCCTGGTGCATGCTGTTTATCTCCTTCTCTTGTCTACTCTTGTCTACTCATGTCTTCTCTTGTCTTCTCTTCCCCCTCCTTGATTACTTCTTTTGAACTGTTCTCAAACAAACAGTGTGACTTCTCGCTTCCCCCCACCACACTCACTCGCACAACTCATATAACTCACATACCGCACTCATATTTACAAACGGAACAAATACAACCACAGCTAGAAATAAATATTGTCCTCCCAAGTATCATCATCATCAACTACAGTCTTTTCTTTTTATTAATAATAACTAATTATGAAGATGGATATCTTTGTTGAATTACCTGAAGAACTAATCTATCTTATATTAGATTACATACCGAATGATACTTTACTTAGTTTGATAAGAATCCCCACACTTTACAAATTCATTATCAATTATCTTTACCCCATATGTTTAATCACTGAGCAACAACATCAACAACAACAAAATAATAATCATTTCCAAAACATTAAGAATGCTAAAGTATTTAAGAAATTAGAAGAATTTATTGAGTTCCATAATATATGTGGATATTTCCCTAAAAAAATTGTTATTTATGATGATTGTAAGATAACAGATGAATATTTATTAAATAGCTTATCGCATTGCCCCCCGATTGAATTACATGGCACACAAAATTGGAATTTATTAAACAACAACAAGAATATCTTTAGATTGGTGGTTTCAGAACCACCATCATCATGTTGTTGTCGTCGTGGTGGCACGGGGCAAATGATTAAAATACCTAGACATGTAAAAGAATTAAAGATTTCCCAAGCATCATTATTAACCTTGATAACGACCGATATATATAAATTAGAAATTGAAAAATTTGATTTGAGTTTATTAAGCGGTATTCGTCTGGAATTATTATGTGATTTGACTGTATTTGAATTTGTCATACCCAATCCTCCTCCTCCTCCTCCTCCTAATGGTATAAAATTTCCTATAAATTTAACCAGATTAACAATGGTGGAAGGTCAGCTGAGTATGTCACAGATTGATGTACTGAATTTACCGTTGAAGATGTTTAAATATAAAGGTAATTTGAATATTAATAGACTTTCATCATTTATTAATTTGATAATCCCTAATACAGTGGATACCATCTCGTTAAATTGTGTGAATTTGGTGGATTTGAATGGGATAAATTGTTTAGAAAATCTATCGAAATTGGAAATTATTGATTGTCCTAAATTAATGTCCTTTTTTAGATGTAAATTCCCACCAAGATTAAGAAAAATCATTTATAAATTTGAATCTATTATTCCTAATTTAACCTATTTTCAAAATCAACTTGTTAATAATTTTGATGAATCTGATCTTATTTTGGAATCCAATGGTTCAATTTTTTTAAAATTAGATGAGAGGTTTATATTACCACCAAGTTTGAAAGTGTTTATTCTTGATAATATCCCCTATGTTAAAGTGGTTAGATTGATTAATTTACCTGAATTGAATGAATTGGTAATAAAGAGAATTCCAGGGTTTGTGAATAATAGAATTCAATGTAAATTCCCTCAATGTTTATATCGACTAACCTTGAATAATGTCATGCTTGAATCAATTGAAGGAGTTGTATTTCCAGAAAAATTGACATATTTAGATTTGGCAAGAAATCAATTATCAGAAATTAATCATCGAACAAATTTACAAAATTTGAAATATTTACAAGAATTGAATTTACTGAGGAATAGATTTGATAAATTTCATCATTTACAAAATAAGATTCCTTCTTGTTTAAAAACCCTAAGTTTACAAAGTAATTTAATAGATCAATTTGAATTAGAACAAGATATTGAATTATGGAGGTTAAATATAATGATTATTAGAGATATTAGATACAATAACAACAACAACAATAATAATAATGAAATAAAGTTCCCGCAAAATCTACGTCATTTACAAATGTCAATTCAAGTGAATAATTTATCCGATAATTTCCAATTACCTAAAACATTACAAACAATACTGATACATCATCCTTATTATGGGAAAATCCTTACCACGGGACAATTTTTCACCAACAAGATTCAATATTTAGAAGATTTAACGGAATTATCATTATTGAATGTGATTTTTACCAAGGATTGTGTAATTAAGATTCCAAAAAGTATTGAAAAACTTACAATATCAGGAAATTTCAATCAGAATATTATTAATAATTTAAATATTTCCCATTGTAATAACCTCATATATTGTTGTTTAAATGGGGGTCTGGTTAAACATTTTAATTTACATTCATTACCAAATTATTCATTATTTCAATTGGAATTAAAAAATATGAAATTAAAATATATTTCAGGGGATTTTAATAATTTTAAAAATTTAAAAATTCTTAATCTTGAACAAAATCAAATTATTTCAATTCTTAATTTACCAAGTTCAATAAATACTTTGATTTTAAATAAAAATGAATTAAATGATTTATCAAATTTAAATTATTTAGAAAATTGTCGTTATTTAAGTAAAATTTATTTGGAAATGAATCCAAATTTAGATTCAAGAGTTATTTTTAAAATTGCAAAATTATTAATGAATATCCTGGAAAATTTCGTTGGAATTTATCTTTCCCTGAATTTAATCTTTAGTTCAAATATTTTTTTGGATAATTATGATGTTTATGGTAAAATTATTGTTAATACTGACTTTATAAGACCATGAAATATATAAATATATACACTTACACCTATAAACGATTTTGCAATCACGTGAAATGTTGCGCTACCATATTCTCATTATTGAGTGACGCGCGCGCATGCGTTTTATGCGTTTTGTATTTTTTCTTTGATACATTTTGTAGATCCTTAGAAAGAGAGAAAAAAGGAGAAGAACTACGAAAGAGGACATTGATGATTTACAAAGATCAGTTTTTTTTTAAACATTCCATAATTATACCAACGAGTATTTCTTGTACATTATTTGTCATAAATTTTTCATGGATCTTCTTCTACTATTAAGAAAGTTTCAATCTAGAATCTGTACAGTTTTTGAGACTTTATAAATACGTCTCAACTGTTTTGTATTTATTCCTTCTTACTCTAAGTTTTTTGTTTTTTTGTTTTTACAACCATTCCCATTTCCATTTCCATTCCCTCCCTATATACATTCATATATAACCTATAATGGCACTTCCGGCATTAACACCTGAGCCAACAAACTTATCATACCGATCAAGGTCACCAGTTCATAATCCATTTGAATCCCCCAGTCAAAATCCATTCACATCACCAAAGAAAAATGACCAATGGTCACCAACTTCATCACGATACCCTGATAATGCAACCACAAACTATTCTCCAGAAACTTCTAATTCAAGATATTATCCACAAACCCCAAATACCCTCACACCACTGACACCTCCACCTCCACCTGCAAAGAAAGAACATGAGGAATATGTAGAAGCTGATGCTGGTGATGGTACTAAAGCTCATGAACAATATCTAACTGGAGTTCCATTATTTCTTACAATAGCTTCATGTATTGTTTCATTATTTCTTGTTGCCTTGGATCAAACGGTGGTATCTACGATTTTAACCAAAGTAGGGGATAAATTCAAAGCATTTGAAAAAATCGGATGGTTAACTTCGGGATTCATGTTACCCATGGCATGTTTGGTTCCTTCTTATGGAAATATTAGTATTGCATTTGGGAGAAAATGGACATTAATTGTTGGAATTATAATCTTTGAAATTGGATCTTTGGTTTCAGGGGTTAGTAATTCAATGAGTTTATTGATTGGTGGTAGGGTAATTCAAGGTATTGGAGGTGGAGCAATTCAAGCAATTGTAATGGTTATATTAACTGAAGTTGTTCCTATGAGTAAACGATCTTTAGTATTTGCTTCAATTTCAGTGGTGTATTCCACATCAAGCGTCTTGGGTCCAATTATTGGTGGGGGTTTGGAAAAGATAAGTTGGAGATGGTGTTTTTATATAAATTTACCAATAGGAGGTGTGGCATTAGCAGTGTTGATGTTTGGATTTAATCCCCCTAAAACAAAAGGAAATGTTAAAGAAAAGTTATCTCAGATTGATATTGTTGGATTTGTATTATTGACTTCAGGTTTAGTTCTGTTATTATTGGCATTAACATTTGGAGGGGTGAATTATCCTTGGAGTTCAGGATCTATTATTGCATTATTTACCGTTGGTTCAGTATTAATACTTTTTTTTATACTTTGGAATTTTAAGTATTCGGAACATCCAATTATTTTATCGGCTTTTTTGAAAAATTGGAGAGTATTAACCGCTTGTTTAGCAGGAATGTTTAATTTTGCTTTCTTTATAAGTAATTTAACTTATCTAGCGATTTATTTTCAAGTTATTTTCAATCATGGTAGTTTACAATCCGGTATAGATTTATTACCATTGGTTATATCGGTTACTTTGGCATCATTGGCAAATAGTTTTTTCATTGATTTCACCAAAAATGTTAAAATCACCATGATTGTATCTGGGGTATTGTCTCCTTTAGGTACAGGATTGACATTATTATTCAACAGGGATAGAAATGTTGGAATGCATATTGGTATACTTATAATCAGTGGTATTTCCGTTGGATTACAATTTCAAAGTTCATTATTGTCAGCTCAATTGGCAGTTCCAAAAGATATACCGGGAGCTACTATCTTGGTGACGGTATTCCTGGATTTCTTAAAAAATATAGCATCGACGATTGCTGTTACTTTATCCCAATTATTATATCAAACAACAGGTCAAAATTATATTAATAAATTATTGAAAACATTACCAAAAGATTCGGAAGAATTTAATGATTTAAAGAATTATACAGCATCAGCATTGATTTCCAATCCTGAATTGGTGCAAAATTTACCAACAAAAACAAAAGGTTTAGTATTGGATCAATTTATGAAAGGATTAAAAAATGTGTTTTATTTGGGTTTAGCATTTGCTATTTTATGTTTCTTAACGTCGGTTTTTACAACTAATCAAAAAATACCAAAAGCAAGTGATATTAAAAGAAAAGATGATAGTAGTGATGAACCAGTAGATGAAGAGAAATAAAGAGTTTACAATATACCCGACATATATAAAAAAAAAAATCTATAGATACATTATTAATTAAATAAATAAATAAATAAATACATATTTCAATTATTGATCAGTGGGGGCAATGACAGGGGTGTAATGTTTTAATTAATATAATGGATTAGGTATGATGATGATTAGATGTTTATTCTAGCAAATGTATTGATTTTCTACAGTTATGAATTTCTAAAACACAAGTTTTAAAATTGTAATAGATAGATAGACCAATAGACCAATAGAATAATCGAATAACAATCGAATAAATAATAGAGTTATTTTCTTGTATATTGTCAATTTTATATGTTTCTATTGAGGAAATAATTCCAGAGCTTTTTTTAAATCATCAACATTTAATAAATCAGAACCTAATTGATAAAAATCTTGTAAATGAGAATTTAATAAATTCCATGGCCAAATAATATCACCCCAAATTCTTGTTTTTAATCCATGTTCATGGGCTTTATCAAAAATTTCTTTTAATTTATTTTTTTGATCATCATTAAATTCATGATTAATTGTTGGTTGATATAATTCATTCCCTAATAAACTTTGTAATGAACCACTTGCAACCCGGGATAATTTCGACCATTTTTCAAGTTCTGAAATATCGGTTTGATTAGTGAATTTTTGTAATGGACCATCCAAGAAGAAATATCTAATTTCTTCATTGGATACTTTTTCTACGGGTAAATTACCTGTAATGGTTAAAATCAATGGACCTGGATGGAATTTATCTTCGGTGGTATTATAATATGCAAGATATCCTTTATCAATAAATGGTTGTAATAAAGGTTTTAAAGCATCATACGTTTCATTTGGACTTGTTTTAAAATCAAACCAAAAATAAAGTGGTTGTTCTGCATTATTATAAAATACACTATTCTTAATTCCAACATCACCAAGTAATGGATTTCCTTCAGTTTCATTGTCATTAACAAATGTATAAGTAGGATTAGCAAATTGTAAAAATTGAAAAAGTGGATTTAAATATAAATTAAATAATGTATTAATTGGACGTAAAAATTCTTGATTATGACCCACATAAACTTCACCTTGTTGAAAAGTTAATGTTTCATTTATACCACTACTCAGAGTACTTGTTCTTGCCAATGTATAAGATTTACTAAATACCCAAACATCACTTTCAACACTTACAGCTCCAACACTTAAAGCGTCAAATAATGGATGTTGTCTCCAATAATCATTATGGGAATGTAATGGTTTAACATAAACATCTCGATTTAATTCTTCAATGGTATGATTAAATGGGATAATTGGAATGGTGGTGGAATTTCCATCAAATTGAAATAAAGAAGATGAATCATAATTGTAGTTTGCAACTGGGAAACTACGTTCAATCAATGGCTTAAAAACACTAATCATGATTGGGAAAAAAAAGTTGATGGATGGTGCGGTAAGAATCAAAGTAGTATTTCTATTTTATTTTATCTAAAGGCAAGGAAAGGAAAGGAAATGAATAACCCTGCGGGTATTTATATTATTAGTGGTTATTGTAAATGATGATGCACAGGTGATCAAGTGTTATGTAGTGTAATGTAGTGTAATTATGTAAATGGGAAACGTGGGGCCAAGTAAAAAGAAAAAAAAGGGACAGGGGGAGGAATTGTCAATTATGGCGACACTTGATGATAATTCCGCGTCGTCGGTTAATGCGTTTTTATTGTTTTTTCTTTTCTTGGGGGCGGAATCATTAATTGGTTACGTTGTCACGTGACTGGTTGCAAAGTTTTTTTTTTTTCTAAAGTTTCATAACTTTTCCATTCATACATAATAATACCCTTGAAGTAAATGATAAAACATATACGGAAGCTTCATTTGCTTTAAGTTCTGGAGCATCACACACCACCAATCATATGAATTATTGATGATATCTCTAAATCTTTTGGTTGTTTCATGACTATTATTGAACGTGTCATCTAATCCAGTTTGTCCAACAACAATTGAAAAAATGTCGTACTCAGACAGAGGTACCATTTTTAATAAAATCAACATATTCCTGAATTGATTTGATTATTTGGATAAGACAATGTCCATTGTTCTGTGGATACATCTTGTAATGTATTAGTTAAACTCTTTTGTCGATATATGTCACTTCATTACTTGTTAAATGATTTTGTAGGACATCACTTCCTATAGAACTGGCAAAATTGTTGTCACTGTTGTTGTTACTGTTGTTGCTATTGCTGTTGCTCTTGCTATTGTTACGGAGTTGATTTTTTTTTTTTTAAATTCACTAACTGAATCTTCATTGGTATTAATCTTATCTTTTAAACTTAAACCTAATACAAGGGATATTAAAAGAAAAGATGATGGTAGTGATAAACCAGTAGAAGAAGAAAAATCAAGAGTTTTACATGTACCCGATATATAAAAAAAAATCTATAGATACATTATTAAATATTAAATAAATAAATACATATATTATTACCATGGGAAATATTGTTGTTGTTTTTTATCTAGTTGATACGCTTATTAAATTCTGTCATATATCTTTTGAGATTATTTCTTAAATTAGCCAATTTTAATTCCAATTCTGTAGTTTCTTTAGCAAATTTATCTTCCATTTCAGTATTTTCTTGTTGTACTTTTAATATTTGATCCATTATTCTCTTATGATCATCATTATGTTTTTCTTTTTCAATTAAAATATGATCATATTCCCGTTTAACTTCTTCTAAACGTAATTTTATACTTGATTCTTTTTTATCTGCTTGATTAATTAAATCCAGATGTTTTTTATTCAGTTTATTTAATTGATTTTGAACTATTAGAATTTGTCCTGCAAGTTCAATTTGTTTTCTATTCAATTCATCCAATGAATCTTGATTATCTTTTAAAATCTTTAATTCAATTTGTTCCTTTTCAATATTTTTAAGAACATCTTCAGCAAGTTTCAAAAGATCTTTTAAAGAAATTTCATTCACTTGAATTGAATCAATTGTAATTCCCATGTTTTGTTGACCTTTTTCTAGATTCTTTAAATTGGTTTGCATATTATGTAAATCCCGATTTAAATCTTGCAAGATTCTTTCTAATACTGATAAATCAGCTTCGGAATATTTTGTTAAATTGTCAACTGATTCTTGGGTTTCATTATAAAGATAATTCAAATCATATAATTTTTGAGCTAATGAATTCTTTTCTAACTTATAATCATCATGTTCTTTAGTTAATTTTTCTTGTATGATTTTTAATTCTCGTAATTTATTTTCCAATTTCCGATTATAAGAATTAACATATTGTAAATTAGCTCTCTTATCACCGCTTTCATAATCAATATCTAATTTCTCTTTTACTTCCGTTATATTTTGTAAAAATTTCCCATTTTGTTCTTGGGTAATTTTGACTTGATCAGCAGTTGATTCGGCTTCTTTAGCAAATTCTTCCATTCCAATTGATTGATCTTCTCGAAATCTAATAAAATTAATCACTGCACTTAAAATCCTTCTGGTTCTAAATCCATCTGGTTTACCCAAATCTATTAATGTAAAATCAGTTATCCCACATGCATATAAAAATCTTGATATGTATTTAAGGACCAAAGTAATAGGTAATGCCGGATATATATCCCCTGTTTTATCCTCACTACTTGGTCTTCCATTAACATCCTCTCCTTCTTCTTCTTCTTCATTATCATCTTCTCCGTGTGGTTCATTTCCTCCATTGGTTAATCCATTTTCTAATTGACCAAATTGGGATAATTTTCTTGCTTTTTCTCTAATAGCACCAAATTTTATTCCCATAAAAGTATCAATAAATTCTTCATATAATTTTATAACAAAATCAGATGTGGGTTTAATAATTAATTCTTGTGTAACTTGAAATCCACATTCTTCTAAACAAACTTTGATTTCTGTAACATCTAATAAAGGAAATAAATCTTTTCGAGATCTAAGTTGACGCGTTGTTCCATTGGATATATCGTTAATCACACTAAGTCGTGACATTTCTATTTATAAAGGGATGATGATAAGAATGATGGTGATGGTGATAGTTTGTTTATATGTATGTTTATGTTTTTATTTAATTTTTTTTCTCTCTCTTTGGGTTTTATTTATGTGATTTTTGGTGCGATAGAGACAGAAGAGGAATCCAAGTCGCGCTTGCTTAAACCATTAAGTTACGCCGTAGATGTTTCTCCCCCCCCCAATTCGCCATGAGTTCAAAATTCAAAAGTTAGATTCTGTTTTATTTAATCCTTTTCTAATATCTACATCTTATATTATTATTATCTTACACTCTTTCAGCTGCCCAAATAGCTCCACGACAAACCAATTTAATTCCTTCAGTAATAACCCTATAAGGAACGGCTTTTTCGGCATCATGATGAAGGGCAGTATCCAAATGTTCCAATTCATCATCTCTAAATTGACTAATTTGATTCTTCAAACCATCCAATTCTTCACTTGTTCTTGCTTCTTTTGTTACATCTTTTAATTCAATTTTTCCTCCAGTTTCTTTATCATACATGTCAACATTATATTGATTCATTAATACCCTTAATTGTTGATTATAATGACCTCCAATCACCGTTTCTACAGCTACGGTACATGCCATAGCTGCTTCTTTACCAATTAAAGCCGTACCTACACCCATACCAACTGCTCCTAATTTCCATAATGGAGTTAATAAACTTGGTCTAACTCTACGTTTCGTTTGTAAGGCATTAAATGTATTATGATGATGAATTTCTTGTTCCCACATATGTTTTAAAACTGGTTTTAAATGAGGATATTTATTGGCTAAGACAAAGTATTGTCCCATATAGATATAATTAGCTCCTAATTCACCTGCTTGATCAACTCTAATCACTCGATCTAAATATGCTTTTTGAGCTTCAGAAAGTGGACCATAGGTGATGTCTTGTCTTTGTTTTTTATTGGTAGATGATGATGATGATGATTGGTTTGTTGGGTCGGATTTCGCAAGAATGGTTGATGTAGATGAGAATTGTCTCACCACTGTACGTAATGCAGGTGTTCTAGATAACATAGTTTGGTGTTTAAATTGAATGGTAGACAACAGAACCCCTTGATGAAGGAATTTTTCAGGTTTAAGGAGAAAGTGTGTAATGTATGTACGAGCAAGCGAGAGAGACAGACAAATAAAAAAAAAGTAAGCTGATACTTTACTTTCATTATTACACTTTTTTTTTCATCGTATAATCATCAATCAATAAAATCAAAGGTTGTAAAATACTGTATAAACTATATAACACCAAACTTAAAAGAAAAGAAAACAACCAATACTTAACTTTTTTTTAAACTCTCTTATTCATTTGATCTGAAGGAACTAATAATCTTAAGCATGCTGATTCCAATCTCAAAAGGAATCTCTTGAGTGTCCCTTGAGTTTGTAACTGGTTTGAATTCATTAGCAGGAATTTTCAAATGCTGGAAAAACTTGTTTGGAACATCTTTGATTAATAACCATTCAACAGGAAAGATCCCCTTCCATCTTGTTTGTTCACACCAAATATCCAGAGTTGCAGTGAAATCAATGGCACTCTTCATTTCAGCAATACCACAAAACTTCCCCAGGGAATTGACCAGGAAGAATAGGAATATTTTTCCATCGATGTTGGGATTACCTGTTTTTGCTAACTCATTGTACGCTTTGTCTAACCGTTTATTTCCTAATTCAGTTGATGTCCAGATATTATGGACAAATGAAGCATTAACATCAAGAATGTTGTAGGATTTGATAACAAAGAATTTGGATGTTTTTGGAACAGTGAATATAGCTCCAGTGTATGTTCTAAAAGTAAGACAATTAGCAGGTGCAGTTACCGACGATGAAGATGTCAATGGTAAAGAAGCAGCAGTTGTTGTTGTAGTTGAACTAGAAACAGGCAACAAATATGAAGCTGTTGGAACAGGAATTGGGGAAACAAGCTGGGAATCAACAACAGAATCTTTGTCGGAATGAAATGGACAAACATCGGTGGTGGTTGGAGATACAGAAAAGTTACTACCAATACTACCAGCATTACTCATATGACTGTTTGTCAATCTAAAATTACTGAACGAGTTGGGGTTCTTGTTGTAAGTTGTAAGATAATCGTTTGACCAAATATTGGTTCTAAAAATCAATGGTAAATCATCAATTTCTGATTCTATTGATTGAACTCTATTGATAGATCTAGGAGTGCAGTATTTGAGTGAGTGAGAATGAGAAAGGTATCCAAAGTTAGCCGAGCCATATGAGGATGGCATGGTGGAAATGTCATCTAATGAAGGTATATAATAGCTTTCGGTATTGTTTCTTTTGTCATCATTGTCATTTTGTCTAGCATCATTGTCTTCATTGTTGATAAAAGTTTCGTTAGTGTTAATAGCAAAATTAATTGAGGAATCTGATGTGTCAAACATGAGAAAGTGAAAGAATTGAATTGAATTGAAGTGAAGTGGTGTTGTTGCAAGAAAGGAAAAAGTAACCAGTACTCCTTGGTAAAGTAAACAAGATATATAGAAAAAAAGGTTGGATAATTGGTGGGAAGGGTTTTGTATTTTTATAGTTTTATAATTTGGACCAACTGGATGTTAAAATGTAATGAAGGATACACCAACAAGGGGGGAAACCAATACCGAAACTAATATCAATATCAATACAAATACCAATATCAATACCAACAATCCTGATCTAAAAAAAAGGGAATGATAATCCTTTTTTTTTTCGTTTTTACAACAAGGGGAAAGGAACTGGAACAAAGGAAACAAGTGGAGACAGCTATGATGGAAGACTCTTATTGGACACTTGTGAGTTGTGGGTAGGGTTGTTGTAACGTAGAGGTTTGAGATAAGTGAATAATTGATGATTCAAGGATGTGGATATTTGGTCGTTATATTTGGTGTTGTTCTTGTCGATGCCGTTTACTGTATTGTTAGACCAAAAAATGTTTTTAGTTTGGTTTGGTTTGAGGGAATGGAATAGAATGGATTGGATTGAATTGGAATGTAATACGAGATTGTAGTTGATCTGTGTGTGTATGTGAGTGTGGACAGTCAATTTGTGGAGAAGGAGGGGACTCTGTAAGAGATCAATAGGAAAGTTGTTGTTGTAAAGGGTTGGTTCTTTGTTGAGCGGAGAAATTAAAGCCAAGTAAAAAAAATGAATGATCCTTAATGGCATATATGTGTATGTGGTGGGTCTGATATTTGTGTTAGTGTGTATGTGTGAATGAGTGGAAGTGTGTGTATGTTTTTTGCAACCATGAAACCTGTAAATTGACCAAATCGGGCAATTGCCATTTTTGCAGGTTATACAAACTTGAAAAATAACGAAAAGAAAGAAAAAAATGTTGCCAACCATTTTTTGGTTGTCAATAACCCATCGCTATCAATCCAACTTTGCAACACGATATCTAACAGACATGGCATATATGATAAAACAGGTGGATGAAGATTTTCTTGAGTCAAAATTAAGAGAAGAAAGGCAGAACACCAAGTCAAAGTTCCCGAAAGTGTTCAATAAGAAACCAACAAACTACTCCAACATTAACCTATCAAAATTCAAACCATGGATAACAGAAAAGATCAATCAACAATTACCTGATGATGACATTGTGATTGATTATATCTTTGAATTGATCCAAGTTTCCGATAAATATGGGGAAGAAAATGGTGGGATTCCGGATATATTTGCTATTCACCAACAAGTCACTGATTTTTTGGGTAAAGAAGAATCACTTAAATTTTGTAAACAACTATGGTCTTTACTTTTAGAGGCTTCAAAAGAACCAACTGGAATACCCAAGGAGTTCCGAGAGAAAGAAACACCAGTGGTTGAACAAACGCAACCAAAGCACAAGACCAATTATAATAGAACAACGTCTAGTTCTGCTGGACAAGAGAGTGCTAATAGCTCGTGTCAAAAGAGGGAGTATGAACATCGTTATGGATCTAGACGGGAATACGAACATAACTATACTTCGAGTTCAGCTCGAGATCGGGATCGCGATGACTCATATTATAGGCAGAATCGAGGTAGAGGGACATATAAGGGGGACCGCAGGAGATGATTCAGCAAGTAAACTGTAAGTTCAGGTGTATTATTGGTTATTTTTAAATGTATTATTTGTATTATAGAAACTATCCTTTGTAAGCTGGTAGAGTACATGCAGTTCTGGAGTCTAGATTAAAAAGAACAGAACATCTCCAGTCGTGTGGCTACCATAATTTTCCCACTAATTTTTTTTTTGTCATTTTTTTTTTTTGCTCTCTCTCTCTCTCTCTCTGTCATACTCTCTCCTCAGTCAACTGGTGTTCAACAAATTCTAAGGAGAACAAAGGAAAGACGACGAAGTAATTCTAA
Organism: Candida neerlandica; assembly: GCA_030557875.1. Lineage (NCBI taxonomy): Eukaryota > Fungi > Ascomycota > Pichiomycetes > Serinales > Debaryomycetaceae > Candida > Candida neerlandica. The sequence continues at coordinate 80,652 of JANIWD010000036.1, forward strand.
GACTCACACACACACACACACACACACATCCACATACACATTCACTGATCTACTACACTTACAAATTTTCATCGACTATCACAGAATCAATTATTATACTGTTTTGTTTTTTGATAGAATTTGTTGTTCTTTGAATTTATATATATATACATTATCTTTGTTTATTAAAGGGGAGAGATAGAATATCATAACTTCATAATCGATGTCAGACCCAAATCAAGGACAGACTGATCCACAACAACAAAACAGTGGTGAACACGAACACCATCATCATCATCACCACCATCATCGTCATTCCCAAGCACCACAACAACCTATTCCGATCGATCCAAATGTCAATCCTGCCAATAGAATAGGTAGATACCAAATAATTAAAACCTTGGGTGAAGGTTCTTTCGGAAAAGTCAAATTGGCCCAACATTTGGGGACTGGTCAAAAAGTTGCTTTAAAGATCATCAACCGTAAAACATTAGCAAAGTCAGACATGCAGGGACGTGTCGAAAGAGAAATTTCTTATTTGAGATTATTGAGACACCCACATATCATCAAGTTGTATGATGTTATAAAGTCCAAAGATGAAATTATCATGGTTATTGAATATGCGGGGAAGGAATTATTTGATTACATTGTTCAAAGAGGGAAAATGCCTGAAGATGAAACTAGAAGATTCTTCCAACAGATTATAGCAGCAGTTGAATATTGTCATCGTCATAAAATTGTTCATCGTGATTTGAAACCAGAAAACTTGTTATTGGACGATCAATTGAATGTTAAGATTGCTGATTTTGGTTTGTCTAATATCATGACCGATGGTAATTTTTTGAAAACAAGTTGTGGTTCTCCAAATTATGCCGCTCCTGAAGTTATTTCTGGTAAATTGTACGCGGGGCCAGAAGTTGATGTTTGGTCATCGGGGGTTATCTTGTACGTTATGTTGTGTGGTAGATTACCTTTTGATGATGAATTTATTCCTGCATTATTCAAAAAGATTAGTAATGGTGTCTACACTTTGCCAAACTATTTGAGTTCCGGAGCTAAACATTTGTTAACTAGAATGCTTGTTGTGAATCCATTGAATAGAATCACCATTCATGAAATTATGGAAGATGAATGGTTTAAACAAGGCATGGCAGACTACTTGTTACCTCCTGATTTGTCCAAGGCTAAAACCACCAAAATTGATATTGATGAAGACGTCATTAGTGCCTTAACACTTACCATGGGTTATGATCGTGATGAAATAATCAATGTTATTGAAAAGGCCAATAAAGAAGCAGCAGCTGGTGGTAGTGGTGGGGCAGTTCCATCCCAACAATCAAAATCAACCAATGAAGTTTTGGATGCTTATTTGTTGATGAAGGAGAATCATACTTTGGTTAAAGATTTAAAAAAGAGTAAATCAGAAAACATTGAGTCATTCTTGTCACTGTCTCCACCTCCAAGTTCAGCATTTGCTAATCCTGGATCAACCAGTTCCGCTCCTGGAGTACAACAATCCTTAACTTATCAAACATTGGCCACTGTGCCGGATTTGTCTACTTTACCAAATTCCACAATTGCTATATTACCTACCAGTTTACCATCGATTCATCGTGCATATATGATGGAAAACAAGGCGAATGACCCTCAACAACAACAAATCCCTGCTCCACAACCAACCAAAAAGCTGAAAACCAGATGGCATTTTGGTATCAGATCGAGGTCTTATCCATTAGATGTGATGGGTGAAATATATCGTGCATTAAAGAATTTAGGAGCAGAATGGGCTAAACCTACAGAAGAAGAATTATGGACAATAAGAGTTAGATGGAAATATGATTCAACACAACAATATGAATGTGGTAATGCTCCTAATTTAATGAAGATGCAAATTCAATTATTCCAATTGGAACCAAATAATTATTTGGTTGATTTCAAATTTGATGGCTGGGAACAAACCAGTGATCAAAGTAAGATTGACGGTTCACATGATCATAAACAACAAGATTTAGACGAAGTTGGTTCATTTTCTGCTTACCCATTTTTACATTTGGCTACTAGATTAATTATGGAATTGGCAGTAAATAGTCAAAGTGGTTAATAGGTAGTATATAATTAGAATGTCCTATGCAATATATGTATATTAGTCGTTGTTGTACCTGTTGTTGTTGTTGTTGTTTTTTTCTTGTACGTGTTGCGTGTTTCATGAATTGTGAATCCGTGTTTCGTGTTTCTCTCTGCCTTGGAAGATATGTTTGGAGAATTTATTTTTATATGTGCTTGTTTGTTGTGTTGTTTTGTGTTTTATATGGTTGATATTGTTGCCGATTTCCTAATCGGGGCAAATTGAATACACATTGTGCTACTTGGTTGTAAATATTTTTTTTTTTCTGGCAGCCAACACACATAGTAAGTGTGAGAGTGAGAGAGATCACAAACATCTTCTTGACCATCAAACAGAATTATTCCCATCCCACGAAGAATAATTTATTTATTTTTCTTTTCTTTTCTTTCTTTCTTTCTTTCTTTCAATCTTGTTCAGTACTTTAAAATCATTCAATTCTAAGAAAACATACATATATCAACAGATCATTGATCTTATAAGGGCATTCAGAATATCATTGTTACCACACATATAAGAATAAATACGATACAGTCACGTGATTCGGACATAAATCATCAACCTTCAAAAATAAGTTAATACCTATATTTTCTTCAACACGATTGATTTCATTCTTATTAGAGATTAGAGGTAACAAATCATTTTTTTTTAACTTCTACAACTTGCAAGCCACCAATTAAAAGTGAATATCAAAGTTCGTCCTTTTTTTTAATAAAAGTTTTACTTCACTTGCAAAGGAAAAAAAAAATACCAATCTCCAACCAACCCATTTCAAATTCGAGGCACAAACCACAAGAGCCGAAACTACAAAGAAAGGAGAACAACCAAAAAAAAAAACATTGACTTACAATACAACCCCTGTATTAACTGTTCAACAAACATACTAAACTATTTTCAAATTGATAAGGGATACCCAGGTAAACTTATTAGCTAAAATCATAATAGAAATTTCCGACTAATTCATTATTACATTTGGAGAGAAAGACAAAACAGTTCAGTTCCTTCACCCACAATCTCAAAAACAGAGAAAAAGAAATTTCCTTCGTTTTTTTGTTAACAAGTATCACAAAATTACATACACTCTTATTCAACATGATACCCATAGATTTATCAGACACTCAATCTAGTATACCCCCTGAAACTTCCATACGATTGAATGAAGTTATCAAATATATTTCCAAAAGTAAAAAAATGACGGTATTAACTGGGGCAGGAATTTCCTGTAATGCAGGGATACCTGATTTTAGATCATCCGATGGGCTATATAACATGGTCAAATCCAAATACCCAAAGTCTTTAGTAAGAGGACAAGATTTATTTGATGTTTCATTGTTTAGGGATGAAGTGTCACTTGCTATATTCTGTACATTCATGGAATCATTATATAAATCTTCACTAAATGCCAGACCAACAGAAACTCATAAATTCATCAAGACATTAAAAGAAAAGAATAAGTTATTAAGATGTTATACTCAAAACATTGATTGTATTGAACAACATACCAACTTGAATATGGGAATAAATCTACAAGAATTTGATACCAGAACTCGATTCAGAGAAGTTTGGAATAATTTGGATGTTATTCAATTACATGGGAATTTACATAAATTATCATGTACACATTGTTTTAGTCAATTTAATTGGAATGAAGAATTTCAAACATTATTAGCTAATGGGTTAAACCCAGAATGTTCCAATTGTATGAGAAAATATGAAGAAAGATTATTTCAAGGAAAAAGATTAACCGGTCAAACTATAGGTTTATTAAGACCTGATATTGTATTATATGGAGAAAACCATCCCCAACTGGAAATATTAACTCAAGGATTAAATGCCGATCTTAGACTGAGACCTGATTGTTTAATAATTATGGGTACAAGTTTAAAAGTAGCAGGAGTGAAAGCGTTGGTTAAGAATTTAAGTAAAATTATTCATGAAAAAGGAGGAAAAGTGATTTATATTAATAAGACAAAATTAAGTGCAAGTTCATGGAAACAATATATTGATTATGAAGTACTTTCTGATTGTGATGAATTTATTAGAATATTGAAAAGAGAAATTCCTGATTTGTTCTTGACACAAGAACAATTGGATTCGAGGAAATTGAAGCATGTTGTTGGACAAACTAATATTAAAGAAGAACTTATATTGAAGGAAGAACCTGGTTTGAAACAAGAATATGTGCTAAAAGAAGAACCAGTGCTAAAGATGGAACCTGGTCTCAAAACAGAACCAGGATTGAAAATAGAACCTGGATTGAAAACAGAACCTGGATTAAAGAAAGAGCCAACAGCGAAACAATCAACAAGACTTAAAAAAGAACCATCCCCAAAAGCACAAAGTACTTCAAAAAGACAACCAACATTAAAGAAAGAACCTACACCTAAAAAAGAATCAAAAGCTGAAAAATCAAAAAAACAAGCGAGTCCTCCATCACCACCTTCAACTCCAGATAAAGAAACCAAAAGACCAAGTTTGAAAAGAAAATCAGACAGTGAAATTAATATCGAAGAAGTTAATTGTAGGCTAAAGAGATTACGTAAAACAGAAGGTCAATTAAGATCACCAGCTTGTTCATTTAATGCTAGTGAAGAAGAAGAAGAAGAAGAAGAATTAGAAGAATTAGAAAATTATCCGGTTCATCTTGTTGATGGTGATGAAGTTATCGTAATTGAATAAAGAATGCATTCTCTGTTGATCGGTCTGTGTATAGTGTGTTTATAATATGTATTACTATTTGAAATGAATGAATTTTTAATGATTTCCTTTAAGAAAGAGTTGCTGGTGAATCATCATCACCTTCATCATCAAGTAAGCGATCATCGGGGTTGCAATCTCATTATAGGAGAGAGAAGAGAGGGACGGAAAAAAGAGGCAACAGCAAATGTAACAGTGTAAGAGAGAAAGAGAGAGAACTAATAAATAAATTCCTGTCGCTAAATTTTCATCCTTTTCTTCCTAACAGTGCTTACTCTATTTCAAGGAGTATATACTACCACCACATCATTCTTACCACCTCAATTACTTCATCAACTTATTCATCTAGTTAGTTAATTGGATAAATTTTACAAAAAGCTTCATCCAGCATATCCGTACATCATCCATTAAGTTTAAAAAATATAATAAAAAAAAAAAAAAAAAGAAGGAATAAACCCCACCCATTAACTCACAAACACACGAACTTACGAACTTACCAACACATAAACACATAAACACACACATACATATACATATACAAGAAGAATATGGATCAAGTTTCGGCACTTCTATCCAATATTTTAACCATTGAAGAATCTCCATCACCTAGTAGTTCAAATTCACTGCCCCTGCAACTGCAACTGCAACTGCAAATTCCGCTGAAGCGTAATTCGTTAGAAGCAGAAGCTGTAACAGAACCAATAACAGCTATGGGAGAAATGAGTAAGAAACCACAAAGAAGATCAATGGATCTTGATTTTTATTCATTTTGGAAAAAAGAAGATCAAAAGCAACAACAACTGCAGCACCCACTGCAGCAACAACAACAACTGGGGAGTACAGGTACTAGTCAACAGAATTCAGTGAATCTGTCATCTACAAATCTAAAAGCTTCTGCCACAGCAACAACAGCAGCAGCAACTGGTGGTAGTAGTAGTTCAACATCTCATGATAAGGCTGTTTTATCATCAGCAACTTCTTCAGCTCAATATATGGCAGATAAATTAATGGAAAAGGTTATTTCAGTTATGATTGGGAATGAAATTGTTGATGATCAAACAAATAAAGTATTACAAGAAAGAATGAAGATGCAAAAGCAACGACCAAGTTTAAGTATTGCATTAATGCAAAGTAATAGCAATGAATTACATCAACGAAACGCAAATATGTATATTTTTATTGATTATGTGGAGAAATTTTTCAGTTGGCAAGAAAAATATTATACAGTTGGATTATTATTGATTATAACTCATTTAATATTAAATCCATATTTACTTAGTATTGTTCCATTTGTTCAATTGATTGTAACAACATTTGTCCCTCATTATTTGACAATTTATCCTCCTGATGGGAATTTCAATTCAAGGTATATGGTACTGAACCCAATTCCATCAAATAGACCTTTGAATACATATTCGACACCCAAACCGGCACCATTGTTTTCAAGAGAATTTTTCATGAATTTGACAGATACACAAAATTTCATGACATTGAATATTAAATTATATGATTTTGGGGTTTGGTTAACTTCGGATTATTTATATTTTAAAAATGAACAAGTAACATCGGTAATTTATTTGATTTGTGTGGGGTTAATATTTGCAAATTTATATTTCTTGCCAATTGTGGTTCCATTTTTACTTCACCATTTTATAATTGTAAAATTGATGTTGGTATTTGATGTTTGGGCTCTAACTATCATATTACATCCTACAATACGAGGATCGATTTTAGAATGGATATATAAAGAAGATACAAGATTAAATATTCAACATTTTGTGAATCGAATTGAAGATTCATTTACGCAATATTTGGTTAGAACCCCTACAGTTGATCAAGCAACATTTGAATTGGCACCTGATAATGATACAAAAATGGTTGAAATTTATGAATTACAAAGAATGAATACAAGAACAAAAATATGGGAATTGGTAGGATTTAGTCCGAATTTTTATACCACGAATCTGGTTGTTCGGAGGTATAATAATGCAATTTTTGAATTGGAAAAACAACATGATGATTTACAACAACAAGAAGATGATGCAAAACTTTTAAATCTACACAAAAGGGATACATTAACTGAAATCAATCCTCCAACAGGGTATAAATTTTTTGATTCAGAAAATTGGAAAATTGATTATAATATTACAGCATGGGTTGAAGGGAATTTGATTCAAGATTTGGTAATTATTGATGATGATGAAAAATGGGCTTATGATATATTAAAACATGATGATGGTGATGATAATAATAATGATAATGATGAGAAGGAGAAGGGTGAGGATGAAGATGAAGATAAAGATAAAGATAAGGTTAATGATATAATTACTGGGGATCAAACTATTAATGAATTGACATTGGATCAAATTGATAAATTAGCTAATAAGAAAGATCTTTACAGACGAAGAAGATGGATAAGAAAAGTTGTTAGGGTGAATCATCGTGATAAAAAAGAACAACAAACTAATGTAAGTACAGGTATTACATATTGGGTATAGCAAAAAAAAAAAAAGAGAGAATACCTACTGCTAATATAATATATGAATAATGATCGTATCTGATGTTTGATTATTAGTATCAGTTTTTCTCTCTCTTTCCTCTGGAGAACTACATTATAATCATTCTTTTATAAAACTTCTAGATGTATATTTAATTTAGAAGATGTATAAATATAAATTTCCCACAATTTTGGTTTTTATTTTTTAAGATTTCCTAAAAATTCAAAAAGAACAGATAAATCTCTATTGGCATATTCTTCTTGTTCACAAGCTTTATCATACCAATATCTACCAACTTCACCTAACATAAGGAATTGATTATTAGCTTTAGCTGATTCAGTTGCCAAAACCACATCTTTTCTGGTTAATTTAGTTACAAATCCACCTTTATAACCATTATCACAAGTTAAATTTTTTTCCGGATAAACCCCTGGAATTGGACAATTATCAACACTTGCCCATGATTTACCAGTTGAAACGGAAACTAATTTAGCATAATTTTGTAAATTTAATCCAAAAGAATTTGCCAATTGAAAACTATCAGCCACGGCAATATTTGTCATTGCTAATAAATAATTATTGGCTAATTTAGCTGCTAATCCAGTTCCATGATTACCTCCACATGGGAAAATATTACTTCCCATATAATTTAAAAGTATAACAAGATTTGGATCAATATCTGCATGAGTATCTCTTGAAACCATAAATGATAAAGTCCCATTTCTTGCCCCGGCAACTCCACCAGAAACTGGAGCATCAATAAAATTTGCTCCTTCTAAACTGTTGGCAACATATTGATGAACTTCTCTTGAAGTTGGAATATCAATTGTGGAAGAATCAACAAAGGTTAATTTTTTAGATGGATCATGTTTACCGGATGATTTATAATGTTGAACCAATTCAGTTACAACTGATTTAACATGTTTACCTTCAGGAACCATAGTAACGATGAAATCCAATTGAGAATCTGGTTCAGTAGTTAAATCTTGTAAATTTGCCAATGGAATCAATTGTAATGCATTTTGTGGATTTGCAGTTGTAACATCATTAATGAATTGGGTGGTATGTTGAGGATCAACATCTTGAACGTATAATTTATCGGTGGGTTGTAATTGATTATAGATATGTTTGGCCATGTTTTGACCCATGAGACCTAAACCAACAAATCCATAATTGGCTAATACTCTGGATTGGGTGGAAAATGTACGAACGGATGATCTTAACATTTGGAAACGGTGAACAGTGTTAAATATATATATATATGAATAGGTAAAAAAAACTCAACTAAAGAAGGTCGGAGATTGTAAAACCAAAAAATAATTTTATTAAAAAAGGAAAATAATTAATTAATTAGGAAAGAAATGATTTATTGGTATTTATAAATATCTACAATAATAGTATAAGAGTAATTGAAATTTTAATTGCCATGAATAACCGGCCGGTTATTCTTTTTCGATTGTGGAGAAGAAGAAAAGAACCTTTGTATTATACACTCGGTTGATATATTTACAAAGTGTATAAGATTTATAAAGGGAAAGGTTAACCTAAACTAAACCTTTTTCCCCACTTTATATTTTCCTTCATATAACCACCACACTTCAACCACTTCTCTTTTACCTCCTACTATTACGACATAGTTAACTTAAAGACTATTGTAGGTAGTATTTAATTAATCTACAACTAACTAATTGTCTATATGTATGTCTGTCTGTATGTGTTTATGTGTGTATGTGTGTTGTTGGTATAGTTATTGGGATAGTTGTTTATTGCGCTTGTGACATTTAACCAAATCTGATATTAATATCACAAATACCAAAAATACAAATGCAAAAAAAAGAATAGGCTGCAAAAGCTCAAATATTCCCACAAAAGAACAGTCAAGTATATCATTATTCTTACTTACTAACTTACTTACTTACCATATGTTCGTTATATTATGTATAAACTGATAACTCAATTTGTTTATTCCCATGGTTGTAGTATAAGATTATTATTTCATTTCGTGGGGTTAGGTAACCCCAGATTTCCTGTCAGTTACCCACGGGAAAATATCCCCGCCCCGTCCCCCCGCCCCACGCGCGAGTACACTGGCGGTAAGTCACACACACACACACACTGTATCTGCCGCTAAATCATGTGCGCCTAGAATTTTTAAACAAATAACCACAATTCCAAATTAGGAAATACAACCGAAGCCTCACTTTGCATCTCAACATCTTTTCACCCTTTTAAATACATTTAAATCAACCCGCTAACAGGACATTATATATATATTGCTCTATTTCTTTTGTCTATATCTATATACAAAGTTTATTTGCGTATGTATGTGTACATGCATCTAAGAAGTTCCATCAATAGACTGTCCAATCCAATCACTGATCTCATCATCAAGAATATACCCAGCAACACTACTACCAGTATATTGAAGTTGGTGATTCTTGATATGTAAATCAAGATACTGAAATGATTGTAAAATTTCTTGGTTCTTGATGACGGTATCGTTGTTTTTAAAATTTAATTCAAACGATTTGAGTAAACCTTGTTCAACTTTAAATAAAATCGTGAAGTCATGCATTTTGTTTGTGAAGAAATGGGTAAATTTTGGTGTATGACCAAATTTCCATGACCATTGTTTTAATTCATTAACTGTTTCTTCAATTTCTTCAGGTAATTTAGTTGTTTCATCAATGGTATATATCGTAACAGGAATCTTTTGCATAAAATCCAGTAATCCAAACATATCATTAAATTCTTGTGTTTCTTTATCTTCTTCTCCTTCTTCTTCGACTACTCCATAAATTTTTTTGAATTCATTACTTACAATTTCAATAAATTTATCATTATTCATTTCTAAATTCATAACTTTTGATTTCACAGATGATATAGAACTCATAGCATCAACAACTCCTAAATTTTTTTCATCCCTATGTAATAATTTCCCTAATACATCCAATTTCAGATTTAATAACATAGTTCCATGATGATATGATTTCCCTTTGGATAATTTATAAGCTGACCCACTAATTTTATAATTCATTCCTTGAATTTCTTTACTTATAATATCCCCTCTTTCATTTGATTCAATTTCAAATATTGGATTGGAATTATTAACGGCATTAATAATATGTTTAATAAATTTAAATCGATCAAAATTTCCTTTGGTTGTCATATATGAATAATTCACATTTCCTAAATCATGAACAACTGTTCCTCCACCGGATCTACGTCGTAACATAGGAATCCCAAGGGAATTTAATATAGGTAAGTTAACTTCTTGCCATGGGTTTTGGTTTTTACCTATGACAACACATGGGGTATTAATGTAAAACATTAATCGATTATATGAATTATCTTTTGGTGATTCGGGTTTGGGCATGGCATTGTATATATAATCTTCAACGGCAAGATTAACATAAGGGTTATTTAATTTGGAAACAAATACTACCGGATTACGTAATTGTACTACTTCACTTAATGGTTGTTGTTGTTGTTCTTTGTGTGGTGGTTGTTGTTTGTGTGGTGGTTCTTGATGTTGAGAATCTGAAGCTTCTTTGTAATATTGAAAATCTGCTAAACTATCATCTTCAAAAGCTGTCAAGTCATCTTCAAAGGGAACACTAATATTTGTAAAATACCTTTTTGGTAATAATCTAAGTGATCTAAATGGTATTCTTCGTAGTAACATATCTCTTCTTACTTACCTCTCTTTGTAAATGAAATGAATGTATTCAACCCTAGTAGCTCATCTGTGTGTGTGTCTGGAAATCTGAAAAAAAAAAATATTCAAAATACAAAAACCTGCAACATTCGAATCACATCATCATCTTGAATCATGTCATTAACTCCCAATAATGAAGTTGAAAAACATTTACTTTCAAGATGTTATGATCTGAATTCTAGAATAGTTGAATTATTACAAACCAGATACTCCCTGTCTGGTGAACAAAAACCAACCATATTATTCAAAAATATCATTACTCAAGAACCAAAGAAACAAAAATCTCTATTACACCATTCCTCAGGGAATACTAGTAATGATAATGATAATGGAGTTGACAATGATGGTATATCAACTCAACGTAAGACAACTACAAGACTTGCAGTGAAAAATTTCATATCGACAACTATTATCAATCAACGTAAACTAATCAAAAAAATCCAACTGTATAATCGAAATAAAAATAATAAATCATCATCCCAACAACAATCATTTCCTATTGATAAATTATTAAAGAAATATAAAATTCCTCAATTTGAAGATTTCTTTACCATGAATGAATTATGGCAAAAATATATTCAAGATTTAATTTTTCAAAATGGTTCAAAACTTCCCCCATTACCTTCTATTCTTCCTCGACTTGTAAGTGCTGATTTTAATGGATGTTTATTAACTGTTTTACAATCAAGAAATACAAGTGTTGTTGGAATAAGAGGGATTGTGATTTGGGATTCCCAACATTCATTTACAATTGTTGTTCCTAAGAATGAAGATTGTAAAGAATGGAATGAAAATGAAAATTCTACTTCATCATCATCTTCAATAAATCAATTAACTCCAAGTGAATTAATTGGGGGATTAAGAATTATACCTAAAAAACATACAATTTTTGGATTTGAAATTATTGATCCTAATGATGATGATAGTTGTTTTGGATTTACAATTGTGGGGTCAAGATTTGAAATTAGATCCGTTGATAGAGCAGGTAAAAAATTTAAAAATCATGCTATTGATGATATTCTATAAAAGGAGGGTATTTTCAATTTTAGTTAATTGTAAAGTTAAGATATTATTGGTTGGATTATCTTGTTGAATCTTTTTAATATCTTTAATAGCTTCTTGTTTGGTAAGTTCATCTAATTCTTTAACATTTGGTAAATTTAATATATAATTAATGTGATTTACAATATCTTGTTTTTCATGGGATTCAAATTGATTGTGAACATCTTCTTCGTCATCTTCTTTCAATGTTAACATACTTGCATTATCCGATGCTATTGTTGTGGTGTTTAGTTTTTCAAGAACTTCTTTGAATGAACCATTGTATTTATCACCTTCTGTTAATACAAATTCAGATAATTCTTGAAGGGTTTTATCCACATATTCCTCTTTTGTTAAATTATCTTTCCGTTTTATCTTGTTATCACCATCATTATCTTCATCTTCTTCTTCATCTTCATCTTCTGGGAATAATTTAAATCCAGAAATAGAATCTGTTTTTTTAGATAATTTTGCAGTTGATAAATCAGCTAATGTATTACTTAATCTAATTAATTCATAATAATTATCATAAATAATTGATTTTTTTGTTTGATTTGATGAACTTAATTTTGATGATATAGAATTTCTTAATTTTAAAATATCTTCAATTGGATATGAATTAATTAAATTATCAATAATTTCAGGATTAGAAATATCTAAATCCTCTAATGATGTCGTCGTTATACCCGAAGTTGTTGATGTTGATGAAGATGAATTATTATTATTTGTTTCATTTAAATGATAAAATTCTTGTAATGCCCTCCTCCTAGATGATACTTTTCTTGTTGTGGTATTTGGATGTGGAAGAGTTGAATTTGAATTTGAAGTTGAAGTTGAAGATCTAGGTGAATCAAATGATGATGGCAGTTGAAACCCAATTGGTGAATCAGGTTGGGATAAATTTGGTGTTGAAGGTGTTGATATAGTAATCTTTTGAGAAGAATTATTATTATGACTTGGTTTCTTATATGATAAAATAGGAGTATCTGTCATCTTTTGTGTATGTGATTGTGATTGTGATTGTGATTGTGATTAAGTACTTGTAAAATGATATTGATTGATATTATTAAATATTGTGGTTGTTCAAATATTGTTTAATTGTTTAATTTGTTAATGTACTGCATATAAACAATAACAAACCCTCACAGTAAAATTGTGTCAATGTGCACGACTAAGCAAACAAAAAGACGTAAACGTAAACAACCAAAGGCAACAAAAAAAATCACAACTAACAATTAACAATTAACAATTAACCATTAAGAATTGGATTTACGTCACAATCCTTAAGATCCCTCATCTTATTCACCACCAACATCAGTATCATTTGTCTCTTTTTCTTTAATTTGAAATCATGGATCATTTGAAAGAAGGTATGTAAGATATATTAAACGCGTGCAGTACTGTGATGACTATATCCATATATATATACTAACAATATTTAATTTTTTAATAAGGATTTGACCCATCAACATTAACATCTGCTCAATTGAGGAATGTTTTGAATCAACATAATATTCAATATTCAAGTGCATTACCTAAATCTGAATTAGTGGAACTTTTTGAACTTAAAATCACCCCAAATGCCAGAACTTTACTTGCGGCATACAATGAAAAAGTTAAGAACTCTAATGATGATGGATTTGTAAATGCATCACAACAAGAAGAAGAAGAAAAGGAAGAAGATAAAACATCGAAAGGTAATAAGAAAAAATCAAAGAAAGTAACTCCACAACCGGAAATTATAATCTTGGATAGTGAGACAACAGAAAATGAAAGAGAAGATGAACCATCACTTAAAATTTCAAAAACAAGAACCAAAAAAGGAACTACCCTGAAATCATCTATTTCCAAAACTAGAAAAACTTCCAGTAGAGTTTCATCATCTAGGGCTAAAAGTGTGGATCCAAGTGATGAAGAAGGTGGTAGTGGTGGTAGTAGTAGTAATCGTGCTTCAAGATCTAGAAGTAATGGAGCAACTGAATTGAATAGTTTATTTGATTTAGATGATTCTGTTTTACAAGTTAGAAAAACTTCTTCGAAATCTAAAAGAGTGAAATCAAAATCTTCCAAGTCTTCCCCTAAAGTATCATCCAAAAAGGATGATAAAGATGAACCTACCACTACAACTAAAGAAAAATTTAAACATGATGATAGTAAGATTTCTACTCCTAAGCCACAAGAAGAAGAGGAAAAAGAAAAAGAACAAACATCATTCAGTAAAGATAATGTTTTCCAATCGTCTTCTCCATCTACTGTTAAAAAGAGAAAGCATACTGATGATGATGATGATAATGAGTCCCTGGTTAGGAAAAGAACAGTCAGTTCAACAAAGAAACTGAAAAAGCGTGAAACTCCAAGTAAAGTTGAAAAATCACGTTTCGATGATGATGATGACAGTGATCTTGAAATGTATGAAAAATTCATCACAAAAGAAGATTCAGTGAAGGATGATTCGACTTCAAGTATAGTTACACCATCAAAATTGAAATCAAGTAAATCTCGATCTACCAGCTCATCCAATTCCAAGATTGTTAAACCAAAATCTAAACCATCTTCAGTAAAGTCTACTCCAAGCAAAATAATCAAGAGTTCTCCCGTATCTTCTAAAGATGAATCCTTTAAATCGATTAAAGAAGAGAATGTGAAAGTCAATCAACTCCAACAAGTAGATCCAGAATTGGCAAAGCTGTTGGGTATAACAATTCAAGGTTTCCAACCTCCTGTTATTACTACTCCATTAAAGGAAGAAATTTCTAGAAAATTGGCATTATCTGAACAAGATGAATCAACTCCTATTATTAAGAAAAAGACACACACACCAAAGAAAACCCCCACAACAAAGAAAGTTTTGTCTTCTAATACATCTTCTTCAAGAATTTCAACTCCAAAGAGTAGTAATAAAAGCAACAATTCTACTAAGATAAAGTCAACCCCAAGCTCTGGCAGAAAACATGTTACTCCAAAAAAACTTTCACCATCAATTACTAAATCTGCATTAACTCCAAAACCAAGATTATTATCATTAGGATCTCATAAATATGAAACTGATGATGAGGAGGAGGAGGAAGAAGAAGAAGAAGAAGATAAAGATACCGAAAAAACAGAAGTTAATTTGACCAAAACTTCGGATGATAGTATAATACCTAGTGAAGTTAAGAAATCTAATTCATTTTCATTTTCATTTTCAGGATTTATTTTTTCTTTATTGTTGTGGATTTTAATTGTTGGAAGTGGACTTTTTGGATTATGGTATTATGAACAAAAATATTCTGTTGGATATTGTGGACAAGAAATTGATCAAATAACATTTGGTGATTCGGATAATATAATGCTAAAAAGAGTTGGTAATTTTTTGGATGATAATTTTAAACCTAAATGTATTAATTGTCCATTACATGCCAGATGTTTTGCAAATTTAGAAATTGGATGTTTTGAAGATTTCATGGAATATAAACCATGGTTTGATTTTATTAATCCTGGTCATAAAAAATGTATTCCTGATACTAAAAAAGCAGAAAAATTAGAAATTATGATTGAAGTGGCATTGGATTTATTAAGAAGCAAAAATGCTGCTCTTCATTGTGGATTAGGTATAAATGATGAAGAAAGTGGAATTAAATTAGATGATTTACATGATTTATTATTATCCATGAAAGCACCATATATTACTTTGGATGAATTTGAAGAATTATGGGCTAGATCTATAATTGAATTAGAAAAAGAACCAGATATCGAAGTAAGGCAAGTACGATAAAACAAAAAATTACAGTTACAATTGTCATTAATTATTTAAGATAAAAGATCATTATTTAAAGATATGATTTATGTTAAATAATTTTTGATTTTTTTAATTAATTTTGATTGAACTTTTAAAATACTAACATACTTTTTTTAGAAACGATCTTCAAATTTACAATCAGGAGAATTTACTTTTGACATTAACAACACTGAAACCACGAAGAAAGAAACGAACAAAATTCTTCGATCAACGTCCTTATCAAACATTAGCTTAAGTTGTCAAATTCATAATAGTATAGTTGGAGGAATAACTGAACATAAATATAGAATATTAAGTGTTGTTGCTTTATTAATGATGATTAAATTTATTCAAATTAAGTATAAGAATTATGAATTAGAATTGATTAAAATTGATGTTGTTTATGAAGAAGTTTTAAATAAATTAAAAACTCAAGCTCAATTGGCACAACAACAAGGACAAGGACAAGAACAAGGAGATGTTTTTCCATATATTGGTTCAAATCAATTAAGAGATTTAATATTAAGTAATGAAAATAATTTAAATCAAAGATTAAATATTTGGAAAAAAGTAACTGATAAAGTTGAAAAAAATAGTAATGTTTGTCATAATATAATTGAACATCATGGAGAAATTATGAAAGTTTGGGAATGGATTGGAATTATTTAATTGTTTGATTGATTGATATTATCTGTTTGATTTTTTCTTTCGTGTATTGTGTATAGGTACAGGTTATAGCTTTATTAATTATAAATATATATATATATATATATATAACTGTCTATTATTTTAATTATATAAAACATTAAAAAAATAACTATTATGAATTACAATTACTTTTTACATTAACTGAATTGAATTGGAATTGGAATTGGAAGGGATTAATTTCTTTAGTTTTTTTTTATTATCCAGTATGATGAGCAACAATATTTGGCATACCCCAACATGAAAAACCCAATGGTTTTGCCAAATAACAAATCCCTTCAGTTTCAATTCCATCATAACCTTCCAATCTATCCCAAGTTGTTCCCACAATTAAACTTGTTGGGAAAATTACCCCTTGTCTAATAACAATTGATTTCATAAATAATACTGCCCCACCAACTGAATCCAATGGAACTAAATAATCCGGATCATTTTTATGTAATTCAAATTCATCATCTTTATTTTCTAAATAATTCAGAAAATGATAAATTTCATTTTTAACATCATGAGGAACATAATTCCAAGTTTCCCATTGATTATTATCCATTTTATCCAATTGTTCTTGATTAGGTTTTGTTCTTTTACCTCGCCATGAATTTTTATCATAATCATTCAACCCTGGACGTTCAATTCTTGGAACTATAATATCTTTTTTTGAATTTATAAATCTTGAAATTAAACTTTCTGAATTGTCAAATCGAATCATATCGGAATCAATTGTCATGATGAATTGTTGGGATTGTAATGTATTTAACATGAGGAAATTTCTTGATTTGGCAATTAATCTTCTTCGTAATCTTTGAATTGAATCTTTATGACGTTCATTACGATTAAATCCGGTATTTTTATCTAAAAATGGAGCTGATATTAATGTAATTGATTCAAATATTGAATTTAACTTATCATTATCTCCTTCTTTTTGTTCATTATTTTCAAAATAGTTTTGAATATTAAGAAATTCATCATCTGAATTACTTAAAAGAGCCAATGAAATAATATAATCCGGTTGATTTTCAACAATTGTCATTATTGTTTGAATAAAATTATTAAAATCCCTATCCTTACCATATGGAGAACTATTTCCAATAACTGACATAATTAAAATGGTTTGTTTACCTGGGAAGAATGTTGTTTGTTGAGTTTCTTGATTAAATTGTTTTTGTTGGGAATATTTAGCATTAGTTGATGAATAAATGATTTTTGTATAATCGAAATCATAATCTTTAAAGATTGTTTTTTGAAATTTTGTTAATGGTTCAGCATCATTTTGTTTCTGTTGTGCTTGTTGTTGACCACCTTGTTGAGCTTGTTGTTGTGGTTGTTGTAGATTTGGAAATGAAGAAATTGATGAAGATCTAACAGGAGTTGAAAACAGAACAAATGTTATTATTGAAAGTAAGATAAAGACGGGAATCCAGACGTGTTTTTTCCTCTTCAATTCAGCCATAAACATATTCTATAATCAAACTTGATAAATAATAATATAATTTAATATAATTATATATAATTAAAAAAAGAAAAGAAAATTGGAAAATTGGAAAAAAAAGGAAAAAAGTGATTAAAGATCTGGAAAATTAAAATCAAAAATCAAGAAGAATAAAACACCATGTAAATGAAAATACACCAAGTTCGTATGTATGTTTCTAGGAAGTAAAGAAAGAAAGAACTAAAAAGGAACAATGGAGGTTTTTTATAAAATGTGTGTTATTTCTATTTTTAAATATAGATCGATATATAATGTGTGTGTGTGTTTTTGTGTGTACAATGATAAAAAAATAGGGGGCTTAATTTAATAGTTGATGATGATGATGATGATAGAGAAGAAGTAAAGAGAGATTTACGCCATGTTCACTTTTGATATTTCACTTCATTCATTCATGAAGAAAGGCAAGGCAATGAGGTTTAGGTTTATCAATAAAAAGATGTGAAAGGTGTAGAGATGTGAAAGATGTGAAAGGGTTCCTTCTTTCTCTCTCCTTACTAAACAAGAAAAAAATAATAATTGTTATCCACTAACAATTAATAAATCCAAAGCACGTGTTTAATGAAGGAGGGTTGGTTGATGAACAAAAGTAATACAGATATCATAATATTAACACCATTGATGGAATAGGTAATATCTATCTATCCCATCAATAACAGTTTTGCCCTCTTCTTCTTCTTCTTCTTCTTCTTCTTCTTCTTCTTCTTCTTGTATAAAGGGTTCAAAAAAATAAAATCATAAAATTGTAAAAGTTTGTTTTCTTTTCTTTCAAACCTTAACAATATCAACTGGTTTATATATCTTTTTAATTATCTTCTTTTATTATACCTTCTAGTTATCTCTTTCTTTCACAAAAGTTATTAAAGGTTATATACATACTTTAAAACAGTGTTAAAGCATAACATTGGGAAAATTTTTCATCACACAAAACAATTGTACACGACTTTTCTTTTGCTTCAATAACTAACTATCGTAGTCAAAAAATTATTGGAACTTTGTGTGTGAATCACGTGACCATTATCCCTTCAATCTAAGTAAATCACAATTATTGCAATCAATACCGGACAAATTTTTCAACCACAGGGTCTATACTATTTTAAACTACATGACTGTGAGGTAAAGACATGATTCCACCAATCCAGTATATTTCGTATCCGTTTAGTATCACTCTTTCTTCTATAGTTCCTACGCTTATCAAGTCAATATACGGTTTCAACCCAGGGGGTCCTCAACCTAACAATACAGAAGGTCATTACTTATCTTATATTGCTTTTCGTAATAATGAATTAATATATAAAAAAAAATTGGGAACTCTTATAGAGAAATTAATTGATGAAGAAGATTTAAATTATATTGATGATACTTACATGTATATAACGATGAAGAGGTTAACTGTTTAATGAATGGAGCTTTAAGAAATGTTGAATTTGCAAAATGTATTAATGTAAATAGTATTTATATTCCTACTAAATATATAGTTAATGATAGTATATTAATTTCTAATAATATTTGTACATAATGTATCGATTTTATTTGGTATGACTTTCATAATACAAATTATGAAATATGTAGCTCTCTCATAAACCCTTGCACACTTCTTCATGAAGTAGCATTTGTATGTTTATTGAATGGATTGGAACGATTTATTTATATAATAAATGCGAAATTGATTATTTTGATGAAAAGATATATGTATATGTTTTGGCTTTATTTTTGGAAAAACATGATATAATTAAACAACAAAGAACTTTATGCGATGATCTTGATTTTGAATATGGATCCATTTTTTCACATTTTAACATAAATTATAAAGATCACATTAAATCTTTACAGTAAAAATATTTAATATATTCATCAATATCAAATTTAAAATCAATAATATTATTTAAGCTAACTTTTTCAGGAGGATCAATATAACAATTATTATCTAAATCTAATATTTTATAGAAACAACGATGTTCAATAGCTTTTCTTATAATTTTATCATACATAATTCTATTGCCAAATTTAGAAGAGAATATCATTAAACTATATTCAGGTAAAAAATCATCACACTTATTTAAAAATCGACCAACTAACAAACAACTAAACATAATAGAGTATTTTAAATATTTATTATCATCACTAGATATTTTAGGTATATCATGATCAGACATATAAGGTAACATAGGTCTAAAGAAAAAATTATGTTTATTTTCAAAATCTTTTTCAAGGGAAAACAATTTACTTTTATAAATAAAATAATTCTTGTTAATAGTATTATATAAAAGAGATAATTTAGAGTTATTATCTGTATCATAAAATCTATTTTCTTTAGATAAATTATAATTATATAAATCAAAATTATAAACATTAAATTCACTGTCTATAACATAATTATCAGTATCTATTTCTTGACTATAATCACAAATAGGATCAAACAGTCCGTAAGTAAAAAATTTATCAGTTAATAATGAATAAGAAAAATTTTTTAAGTCTACATAAAATATACCATCATAAGAATCTAACAACCAATATATCAGAATAACCTTTTCATTCTCTTTGAGAAGAGCAAATTGCTGATTAGAAATATAAGTATTTTCAAATCTTATGGCATAATAGTAAATATTTTCAGAAAATAAAGTTATATCGCATAACTTATATAAATCTATATCATATCTTAAAACTGCTACAAAAGCTATAAGATAATTAAAATACTTATTATTTATAAACATTTCTTTTTTATCTAATAAAAACTTACAAAAATCTGATGAAGGAATATTGCCCATCCATAATGATTTTATTAATCTACGTCTAAATTCAGGATAAAATATTTCATTAGATAAAAGAATACTTGCTAGATCATCATAAAATTCATCAGTAAAATCAAACTTAAAATTATAAAGTGATAAAGCAAAATCTATATCTAAAGTAGCACTATAAATTAAACATCTATCAATACTTACATGATATTTAGAATATAAGTCATCCTTAATATTAACAAAAAAATCATTACTTGCATATAATGCATTAGACAATAGTTCCTCCATTTTAGTATATGATTAATAATGAATTGCTGCACTGTTTTCTTGTTCTTGACTTTTATGTTTTCAAACATAGTGCCCCCGACATCAATTTCGCGGTGAAAAGAGCGAGCGTCTAACAAAGTGCACTTCCAAGAGACATCACACAAGCACATTTTCGCATGCAACAGGTCCGAATTACAATACATTTTTTTTCTGCGACAACCGATCATTTTGGTGATGAAAGTCTTAGCGAAAAAACAAAAAAAAATCAAAAAAATTTGCAACTTCAACCCCATATCCTACGCTACAAAACTACCATACCAAAAGGAGTATAATAATAGATAAAGACGTTGTTGGGTAAATATATATGGTAAATCACATTGGCCAAAGTTTCAGAGAATTTTTTGTTACTAAAATTTGGAGATATGTAGAGGTAAAGTTGGCCTTAATCATCGAATCTAAGACCGTTTCATCAGAAACAGTCATGCCAGCTCAACCCAACCTTGACTTTCCAAACCAAAGGAGCATTGCCCACAGTGGTGGAAACATAGATTCTATAAAACGGGATTTGTTTTTGGTCGCAATCTTGATGCCCATCGTGGGAAGAAATCTGCAATCACTAATGTATTGCTATCTCCTAGGGTCATCTTCTGGAATTCCAGGGGGCGTTATCCTTTTGGGCAAGTGGATATGCTAGATTGGATCCAATGGTGGGTTGTCTTCAATAAACCTTCGGGTGTGGGGGTTGATGGCACACGCTGGGAAGTGTCACCGGTAGTGAACGACATTCTATTATCTGTGGGACCAGCCTAATAGCCACCGAATCTAGGATCCCGAATTCGTCACCGAATCCTTCCTTGCCCAAAAATCAAATAACAAGAAAAGGCGGTTCAAAACCACAATGGGTTTTGGTTTCCTTTTCTGTGGTTCTGGTGGAATCCAGTCACCGCTTCATAAGAAACTGATGTGATTGATTGATGGCAACGTTTGGTTGTAGATTGGCAACGTCGGACTTCATAATCTCTGTGATCTGAGGAACCAATCGTGATCGAGATCTTCCAATATAGTATCGAATGCAGGAAGGGGATTGGAAACTGGAGTCTGGTAGAGGGGAGATCGGGTGGGAAATAATGCAAGAAGGGACAACACTTAACTATAATAACAATCATTAACATTGGTAAACAAAAAGAAGAAAAAGAAGAAAAAAGAAGGAGGAATGTTTTGATATGTTTTTTTTTGCAGCACAACAAAGCGACTTGTGTTGGGCGCTAATTGTGTCATAACAAGATACGCAATAACATCATTTGGTTTTATGGTTTATGGTTATTACACGACTTGCAGTTTATTGGTTACTTGAGCAAATTGTTTATGCAAGATGAACTTTTTCCATCTTTTCTCGAGATGTATATTATGTATCTTTTATGTATATACTCTTTTTATCTTAATTATCTTTGAGTGACTTCAGATCATGCGATGTAGACAATGTTGAGCAGTTGTATATTTAGCGTTGTTGCCCTATTTAAATATTAGTTGATGAAAGGAAGTTAACTTTCTATTTAGGTTGTACATTTGTTCACGTTAATATTCTTATCAGGTGATTATAGTTTCATATTTGTATCTTGACATTCCACTATGTTACAGTTAGAGTTTGTCGGATTACTCCTCCAACACAAACAACAAGGGGGTTCCAGAAAATAATACCAGACTGGCCATTACTGTTTAAAAAATAAATTTGATACAGAATTATAATTATAATTCAAACAGTCGATCAATCTTACTCAAATCAGAATACAAAATCTATGTCTGGATTGCCTCAAAATATGGATGTGAAAATGGACCCTTTGGAGAAACTTCCTGAATCGGATATCAATGCCACAGACAGCACAGATTCTCAAAAACTAAAATTATCAAAGAGGAAGGATAATATAACATTATCAATAATGTTAACATTTACAATTATTATGCTATCTTCTGCGACTCACTCAGATCTGGACTATTATGATGCTGGTTTAACATATGTTTCTATTTTTGGCGGACTAATGGGGATCATTAATATAATCTTATATTTAAATAGAGATGGTCCAGGAACAGATGGATTCCCAATAATTAGTTTCATGTTAATTTTGGCATTAAGTATTTTCGAGGAATTTGAGTATCTTCGAGGCATGTGGAGTACTAAAAATCCTACGGAATTACAGGTTTTATTAGTAATTGGTGTGATATTCTATATTAATACTGTCAGATTGATCATAATCGATAATAACCGACTTGATTTTCCAGAGGAACCAACCATACTGGATACTAATGTTGATAAGGATGATAAATCTTCTACATTACTACTTTCACAGAGAGGTTCCAGCATTTTGCTATGTCTAGCTTTCATTTGCTTTTTTATAATTATGGCAATTAGTTTACGACTGGAATCAGAAAATGTTGTAGTGTCGATGATTGCTCTTGGTTTTGCTTTCTCATTTAGCATTCTTGCAGAAATTTGGCCGTTATTAGAAAAGCACCCGTTGCAAATTTCTTGGTATCTATTATTGGCGTTTTCAGGTTTCCTCATAATCATGATTATTAATCAATATCTGAATTCTACAAATCCTATGATTACAAGATTGTCTGTGGTTTTTGCTGTGGTATTCTTTATAACAAGTTTTGTCGTTGGAATTAACCAAAACTATGACGTGGTTGAAGCTGCTGGGTCCAATATCAATCTTATTCAGGATAGTACTGTTCCAAGTCCACTGTCATTACTAAAATTTAAATTTGTTGATACCATGATTATAATAAAATCAGCTTCGCTTAGTTTTCTGTTTATCCTGATCATGAGCTTAATCTTGATTTTCGGCATCTCAATGGAAGCATTAATTTCTTTTGTATTTGCTGTGGCGCTTCTCAAGTTACTGGAATTTCATAGGTTTGAACTAGGAAAGCTCTGGCATCTCGTGTTGGGTTTCATATTACAATGGATAGGTGGGGTGTTTTTGCTAATAAAATATTTTCACTCTTGTCAAAAATCTAGAAATCATATTATCACTAAGCTTTGTAATATATTTGCCATAATATATTTCATTCCAAGTTTTTTATTTCAATTTTCTGGAATGTGTCAGTATATTCATGAAATTAGATCTTCAGGGCCTGGTGAGAAGAACAATCACGATAACAACAAACCTAGTCAAATATCATCGTCGCAGGATTCTTGTCACACACCCAGTCAGTAATTATACAAATACTGCCTGAACGGTTCACGTGCGACAGCTGGGTGATATGAACTATAAAGAAGAACAAATATGGTAGACCAAACACCACATCTACATCTTACAAATCATAGATATTGGTCTACCAGAGCAATGTGTTAAGAAGCCCAATAAGAGAGAACTTCTGGGAATATTATTCAATTTATTAAAGCTGAAGAAACTGCTCGGTACTGGAAACATATTTCCCTACTGGCTGTGCGACAATCGTTGAGTATAAGAACAAGGGAAGAGAAAAAGTTTTTATAGTTACTTGGGGGTTATAGAGCTATCGAAGTTTAAGTAGATTTCCTAGAATACAAGTTAGATTGATTTACATTTATTCCTAGTGACTCAAATATTGAGTAATACACTTATCGTGAGATAGCTCACAACACTGATTACCGAACTAACCTTATTCAAAACCGAATTAACTGCTGATCGTACTCCTGGCAACGTCACATTTAACCTAAGTTATTGTCGGAGAAACTCAAGTACTTAATGCGAGTTAACACCGCTAGTTGACAATTAATTCAATGTGCAGCAATTATAAAGTCAACATTTTTTTTTGTCAAATTACTTCTTTAAATTGTTAAAAAAATTCAATTACCATATGAACTTTATCATTTTCAAATAGTTCAATTTGAGATACATCGGTTAGTTTCCACCCATGGCATCGATTACATTTGTTGACTTACCTAAGGAAATAATACACCTTGTTTTCAATTATCTAGATCATGATACGTTAGTCAATATAAAAGATCACATTCCTCCATTTCAAGAGTATGCATATTCATGCTTGTACTCAAATGTCATCATTAATGGATATTCACTGAATACATTAACTTTTGGTTTCTCAACGACTTACACATCATGTAAAGATGTCGAAGAATTAATTAGAGCCCTAGAATCTCATCCAACAGTCAAGCTCAAAAAAATTGAATTCGATAATCCAAGTGATCTCATTAAACTACATGAAAGAATGCCTCATGTTTTGCGGAATGCTAAAATAGCTCTATCAATTGATTACGATGGTTCAGATATTGAAGCAATTAATAAGTTATTCGAGTTGCCTTATACATATGACTCAATCATGACACTGTCATATAACCCCCCTGAATTTGGAATGAATTGGGATCAAATACTTAGATTGACCAGTTTATCGAGTCATGTTAGAATATCAACTTCTAATAGTGCTACCTTATCCCAGCTTGGACATGGAGGTACATTGAGAGAATTGTAATTAGTAGAACCAATTGACGTGGATGAACTTGTTCATATACCTGATTGTGTTACGGAGTTAAGATGTACGACTCGTGTCGGATCCGACGAAGTAGTGTATTATTTAAAGTTCCCCAAAAAATTAAAGTCTTTAAGGATTGATCTCATAGACGAAGATAGAAGGAACGAGAATATATTAGAAATAGATATTAGTCATTTGGAGAAACTAGAATTCATGTCATTTACCTGGTCTGAAGGGTGCGTGTGGAAGTTACCCAAAAACATAAAATCAATATATACTAATGGTTTGTTAGATTTGGAAAATTTGCATGTTGACTATCCCAGGTTGGTGTCATTTTCGGATACGTATACATCAAATTAATGATCAAATTTGGGGCCCGAATAAACCAATAATATTTCCAGAAGAAGTCAAGAACTTGGAATTGGATTCTAAATATTTTGCAATTCCACGGAGTGAACTCGAATTGTATGAAAAAGATATACAAATTGAAAAACAGCCACTGAAACATCCAGTCATCTTACCTAATTCCTTAGTGAATTTAGAAATCCAGGGAACAGATCGTAACAACACTAATGAAGTGTGGAATCTTGGAGGGTCTTTGTTGCCCAATTTATCGACCTTGAAACTTAGTCAACTCAATTTTCTTCATGAAATTGGTGGTCAGTTGCCAATATTCTTAACCAAGATATCTTTTTTTTGGGTTTTGAATGTGGAAATGAGCATGTTTGAAGGTTTAAATAAGTTGATTTACTTAGAAATGTCAAACTGTAGTATTTCTGGATCACTGGTGGCAAAGCTCCCCAAAAATTTGCAATCATTGCATATAGATCGCGTTGATGGATCTACAACCTTGATTTTAACTGAACTTCCGAATCTCAGAACTTTGTCACTTGGTGGAGGTGAGTTGATAGATGATAGAGACTGTGGCGTATCGTTTCCAGATTTGGATGACAAGCTTCCTAATCACTTAACTTTTTCAAAACTGATCCATTTTTCTTCTAATTTTGGATGCATGGAGAGTTTACAATGTTTGAAATTTGAAATTATGAATATTCGTCTACTTCGTCATATCCCTACAAACATCAAAAGTTTGACCATGAAAGGCTGCAATTTGGTATATATCCCGGAACATTTTAAATTTCCTGATGGATTAGAATATTTAGATCTATCACAAAACCATTTGACCAGTGAAAGTCTTCAATCATTGCCATATAAAAAGATTAGATATTTGGACTTGTCATCTAACGAAATTACGGTGTTAGGACGTCAAGGATTTTCCAATTTTAAAAACCTTGAAACACTTCAGTTAGAGGACAATCGACTAGATGGTTTGAATTACGAGAAATTGAATTTGGATAGTTTTGGACCCCATATCAAGTATTTGAATTTGGATGACTCTCGCTTAAACAAGTCAGGAATTAAAAATATTAGGGAGTTTGTTAAATCCAAACCTCATCTTGAAACGCTTATTCTACCGGAAGAATTCGTTTAGATGGAAGGATATTTATATGTGGAATTGGAAGTTGATCAGTGTGGATGTCACAATATGTGTATCTCTATTCCAGTTGATCCTACGAACAATGTCAGATGCTTTGGAAAGTCAAGGTTGGGTTGACCTGGCACGACTGTTTCTGGCGAAACGGTCTTAGATTCCGTGATTAAGGCGGGTACTACTTTATATAGTATTGCTATTTAGTGATTAGAGTTTGTTATATATATTGTGTTATATTGTAGTTTATACTTTACATACTGCTTGATTCTTGAAAATTCAGCTATCCACAAGAGGCGAGATCTTCGGTTGTTGGTTGCCCTGAGTGGATTGGAACTCGTCCTTTTGCGTTCATACACAGATCTTGTAATTTCTATTGTATTGTCACGTGACTACGTGTTCTGATTGGTCTTTTTGTACACGACTAACAAACTTCAAGAAATAATTGCGTGTAATAATTTCATTGTTTGATTTTTTTCCCTTCCTTTCCTTTTCTAATCACCACCAACATCAACATCAACAGACAACAATATCAGCAAACATCAAAACCTACTCATTATTATTATTAGTTGATTTATACAAATGTTTGATTTATATCCAAGTAATGCTAAACTAATGGCAACTTATGGTTTAAAAACCATGCAACCCAATACAATTCAAGACATTAATTATCATGAATTGAAAATTGCCCCAGACGATATACCAGATTTATCCACCGAAGAACAATACAAAATGTTACTAGAATTGATTGACTCTGAACAACAAGTTGTTGATACAAGAAGAACATCACAAGGGGAAGCAAGCATATTAATGGAATTGATTTCCCAACATAATAATAGTAATAATACTAAAGAAATTTTAAATCAATCATATAATCAAATGGAACGGGAAATTCATGGACAAAGTGAAAATTTAAGAAAAGCAATTGAATCAAATTTTGATCATTTTATAAATACAAAACAAAAAATTGATGATTCATTGGTTGATTTCATGAAACTGAAAACTAGAGCCCAACAAGATAGATCAAGTTCAAGAGTATTTAATCCTCAACGTCGTAGTGTTGCCAATAAAGAAGGTTTAACATCGGAATTGGAAGACAATATAAGTAATTTAATGAATAGTACTTCACAACTGATTGAACCAATTAATAAAAGTAAACTTAAGGAAGATAAAGTTGCCAAAATGGCCGATTTTATTAAATCAAATCAACATTTTTTTGATTTACCAAAAAGTTTGGTTCATTCTTTATCACTTAATAATAATGATAAATTTATTGATGATTATACAAGATATATTCATGATAAAGAAAGATTTTTAACCAATTTTGAAACAAAATATAATGAACAAGTATTGAAATTTACCCATGAAAATAATATGTCAGGTTTACGTACAATTCAACAAGATCGAAATTTAAAATTAAGTTTAATTTCAAAAACATTTCAAGAAATTGATACCATTGCTCATCAATATCGAAATAAAGCTTATCAAGAATTTTTATCATTGGATCATGAAGTTTCTAAATCCCAATCCAATTCAAAATTTATATCCCTTGTGGATAATTTATCCCGATTAAATCTTGATGATAAAATGACGCATCCAATTGCTGATTTCTTGAAAAAACAAATTGATGTGGTGGATAAAGATTTTGAACGTCAAGTGGAAAAATTTGATAGTAAATTTTTATTAATGCAAAATAAATTGGTGGATTATATTAGATCATTAAATCCTGAAAGAAGAGAAGGATCACATATAAATTATATTAATGAAAAATATGATACCTATAAAGATGATATTGGACTGACGACACGAATTGATCAAAAATTATCAATTATTAAAGAAGCATTTGAAAGTAATGATTCATTGGATTTAAGTTTAATTAATGAAACATGGTTGGTATTGTATAATTTCATTAATTATTTAGATACCATGCTTTTAGCAAATATTTTGAAATTTTTAAATAATTATGTGCATTATTCAAAAATGGATATTGATCCAAATGGGGAAATAAGAGATTCATGTATAAAATTAATTAATCAAGTGGTTTTAATCTTGGTGGCTCTTTTTGATGATGAAAATAATGATAATAATCAATTGGAAAGTTCACCAAAAAATTATAAACAATTTGTTCCATATTATAGTAATTCATTATCAGCAATTTATCATTTAACAAAAGTAAATGATAAAGTTAATAAGATAATGAATAGTTTTGGAGATATTGTGGGTAAGATCGGTAATGCCAGTTCATATACTGATACCAATAAAATAATTAAAAATATGAAGAGTTCTTCATTAAAAGTAAATCAAAAAATTTTAGAAGCTGTATGTGCCACTTGGGTTAATGATTGTTCCCAATTTTATGAATTAGAAGATTGGACATTGGATACAACAAAGGATATGGAAAAGCAAAAGCAAATGGAAAGAAATAAGATAAATGGGAAATGTACTAAATTGATGAGTGTTATTCAATGTTATCAATTATATGTATTACTTAAAGTAAGTGAACTTGTGGTGCATAATCAATCATCGGAATATAAAATTGTTGCAGCTTATCCAAGTAAACGAATGTTGGTATCAATAGAAATTCAATTCATGAGAAGTTTGAATATTATTGTTGATTCTATGATGAAGAAATATAATTTAGATCGACAAAACAAGGGAAGTAATAATAATAATAATAATAATAATAATAATAATTTAATAGATGAAAAAGATTCCCAAGTATTTAAGATTTTAACCATGAATAATTTTGATAAATTATCACGAATTATTTATCCTGAATTATTAACACAATTTGATCGATTTTTTGATAAAGATTTACTGAAACAACATTTAAAATTATTTGCTGATATTGATAAAGCAAGTTTAACAATTATTGATGATATTCTTAATATTGAGAAATTTTTTGTTGCTCAACAAGTTAATAAATTTTTTCATACCCATCAAAATCCCCAAGTTTTAAAAGTTGATGGATTTCTTTATGAAATTTTAATTCATTTTGTTAAATTAATTAATAAAATTAAACCATTAACAAGTCAAGAAATTTTTATAACAATAATGAATGAATTACAATTAAATTTATTAAAAAATTTAATTGATAATGTTCGTCAAATTCCTTTATCAAAATCAATTAATTATATAAATTTAAAACTTGATACAAATTTTATCCTTGTTGTATTTGAAAAATCAAAATTATTAAAATTAAATGAATCAAGTTATAAATATTTACAAATTTTATTAAATGATATTGAAATTAAAAATAATGAATTATTTCCAATTAATTCAATTGATCAATTTAAATATTCTAAAAAAGATTTCGATCAAATTTTAGAATTAAGTATGCAAGATTCTTTAAATGAATTTAGTTGTTTTTAACCAACAAAAACAAAAAAAAAGAATATACATATGTACAGTAATAATTATACCTTTCGTGTAAGGTTTATAGTAACACATTTATACATCAAAACAAATGAAAGAATCAAATGAACATTAAAGTTGCAAAAAGATAAAAGTAAAAAATAAATTGAATTGTACGGGAATCGAACCCGTGTCCTCAGCTTGGAAGGCTGATGTTCTACCACTATACCAACAATCCTTTTGTTGTGTAAGCTTCAAGAAAAAAGATTTCTTTGATGTGTCAAATTAAGAAACAAAAGGAATAATTTTATTTGTACTTATAGGGGAATTTATTAAAACATATATCAAAAAAGACACAGATGTTAGTTTATTGTTGTTATTAAGTCCTAATATATTGGTTTAAGGAAAGGAATTTAACTGATTTAGGTCATAATTGTATGTATAAGATACATTGAATATATTTCATTTTGTATAGTTGCAAAAGTATGCGGAAAATACTGTAAAATATATAAAGAAGTTTGTTAGAAAGAATTATTATCAATTTCAAAATTGATTATATTTGATTCGTTAGATAAAAAGTAAAACAATCACTCATATTTATTCGCTATTGTAAATACTCTTAATCATTGATAACACCCTTACTTGTACAGTACAGTGTTTTTATTTTTAATTCAAACTAGTGCGCCAAAATTGTTCATACTTCTGTGACAAAATTATTCGTAGTGTTTGTAGAAAAAAATTAATACTAAGGCGGTCAATATTGTTCAAACTAATGCGTCAAAATTATTCGTAACACGTGACCCTTGAATTCATACCAAAAATCCACGAAAATTGGTATTAACAATTAGTAAGCACTAGTGCGAATATATTTTTTCCTCAGGTATTAATAATTTTGACACAGTAGTATTAAATTATTTAATAGAGTTGTTACGAATAATTTTGGCGCACTGGTATCAAAATTAATGAACACCCATACGAAAAAAATGTAAAAAGACTGTACAGTGCTTTTACTATTTTTCCGTACCAAATGGACATAAATTTTCGTACTTGTGCGTTAAAATTGTTCATAGCCATGGACAAAAAAACTTCATAGTAAACGGGTCAAAATTATTCGCACCACTTGAGGAGAAAAGTTCAAACCAAGGCGGTCAAAATTGTTTGTATCATTCAGAAAAAAATATACATACTAAGGCGGACAAAATTGTTCGTACGGACGCCCATAAAATATTAATACCACGTGACCCATAATATTAATACCAACTAAAAACAAAATTTCATACTCGGGGTAAAATTGTTCACACTTCGTGACCAAAAATTGTTCATACTTCGTGAACAGGTATTCTTCGTACTAATTTGCGGGATTTTTTTACTCATACCCAGCTTTATTAACAGTGTTAGAACAGAATGTATGGATATTATATAAGCATTCGCACAAACATTAGTCAGCAACTAACAAAATCCCCTCACTGTTGGCTGTCAAATCCTTGACTATAAATACATCATATTTTCCATAGAAAAATTAATTGTTAGACGTATTTTTTTTTCTATATGATATAGTTCTGAATAAAAAAAAAGCAAATAGTATCAATGGATTTCAGACTGGAAAGACTCCCTGATGGTTATGTTGATGCTCTTGGTAATCGTTTCGATTTCAATGACAATGATCGGATGACTTTGGAGTGTGAATTGGCACCATTGGAAGCTTGTTTTAGTTTTAGTGATTACCAGAAAATCACAAACTCATCTGCTACTGACATGGAAGATGTAGAATTGAACAATGAAGATGATAGCGATATAGACGTAGATGTAGAGGAAGACGTAAACCTTGATAAGCCTAGTAAAAACAGCAGAGGTGAATACAACCGTTACTCTGATTCACAAAAGCAGAGATTCTGGCACATGGTTGCAGAAGAAGGGTATTCATCGTATAGGGCAGCTTTACTCAACGATATTAACTTACAAACTGCCTATGCTTGGAAAAAGAATTGGAATCGTCGAATTGTTGAAGAACAAAAGGGAATTTTTCACATTCCCAAGAAACGTGGACGTAAGCCTCTTCTCACCGAAGAACATAGAGAGTTCTTGAAGAACTTGGTGAATGAAGATGCTACTGTAACTATGGAATTCTTATCAGAGAAGCTCAGAGAAGCCTTTGATAACATCAAAGTAAGTCTTACGACCATATATAACTTCCTCACCAAAGTCTGCAAACTCAGTGTAAAGAGAGTCCCAAGTGGGCATTGAGAAGAGGACTGGATGAAGTCAAACAACAAAGATATGAGTGGGCAGAAGAATACAAAGACAAACTTGACTTCAACAAGAATTGTGTATTCATTGACGAGGCTGGTTTCAACATCAGCATGAGACGTGAATACGGGTGGTCTAAAGTTGGAGAAAAGGCTGTGACAAAGGTTCCAGTAACCAAAGGAATGAATGTTTCGTTTCTTGGTGCTATTTGTTCCAAAGGCTGTATTGTGTTGAATTCAAGAAAG